>JBBPPG010000165.1:0-41520 GCA_038091855.1 Leccinellum luteum | reverse complement strand
CTCGTCAACTTCTTCGCTCCCTCGCCGCTCAAGTGAAACCTATCATGAAAGCACATGGATTTGCTGTGAATAGTCTTGAAGAGGTGCGATTTACTATCATGATAGGTTTCGGTTGAGTGGTGCCACTTACCCCAGACTAGTACGAGTACAACCGTGTCTTTGCAGGGCGCAACTGGAATCATGGTGAGACTATAGGTGATTTCGCTTCTTGGTCTCAAGCGTAACTATGTACTGACAAAAGTTTTGACCTTGCCAGAGCTTGTCCTAAGGTCATCTACGGGATCATTGTTGCCCACTCACTGGTTGATGAGCACACTGTGCCACGAGGTATTCTACGGCGAACTGGGCCCCTGAAACCGCATCCCCCTGCTAACCTCTGTTGCTAGTTGGCTCATATCAAGGTTCGCAAATGATCATGATGCAATTGCAAAGAATCACCATAGAGTATCTTCGTAGCACATGGATCACGGACCCGCTTTCCAAGCTCTCTGGCGGCAGCTCCAACAGGAAGTACGTGCTCTTCAAGGCAAGGGGTACTACGGCGATGGTGCAATATACTGTTCCTTTTTCCGTTTACGAAACCTTGACACTCCACCTTTCCCGTCATATCTTAGGGTACTGGTCATGTGGGACTAGGCTAGTCGATTCCGTCAAAATTGCGGGACAGGGTATCGAAATGGGCGATCTCCCAGAATATATGGTGGCGTTTCGTTCTCTAAGATGCTTTGATTCTGCTTTGACTAGATAAATTAGTGCGGTGGTGCTCACTCGCGAACGCGGCCTACCTCCCGTCAACCCCGCAAGTCTCGGGGTCTGCAGACTTCTAAGAAGCGGAAAGCAGGATCACGAGTAAATTCTAGTGCATTCAACACCATTGGGAAGTCTTTGAACGAAGACCTGGAAGGGGAGAGCAAATCTCACGGAGTTGGGTTCCGAAAGAAAGCTGGAAGGTCGGTGCGGAACCTTTGCGTGCTTTTTTGTCGGTGATAATGGTACTATGCAGTAAACGGGCAAGGGAAGAGCGTGCGCGAGCTGCTGAACAGCGGACACAAGTTCTCCGAGGCAATGCGATGTCATCCGAGTCTTCCGATTTAACAGTCTTCAGAGGCGACTCGGACCCGGATGATGTCGATCGAGATTCTGAAACCGATTACGACCGTCGCCGTACTCTCCTAGAGGTCATTGAAGAGAATGATCTGGACGCGCTCAAGGCTGCCACGCTTGATCATGATCTCTCGCAGGATTTTCTAATGCCGAGCGTTGGCTCCTCCGGAGGGTGCAAACCTGGCCGCGGGGATGGGGATCTTCATAGCTCTGCCTCCACCAGTACGTTTGGTGCAGTCAGTGGCTTGAGTTCCAGTAGGCCTGGTCGGATCCAGACGTCCCAGAATGACGAAATCTCTACACGACCGAGTAAGAAGAGTAAAATATCACAGTCGAAACTCATCTTCGCCTCCAATAGCAGCTCGGTCCTCCCAGACACGACAAAAGAGAAACGGGAGGATCCGTGGGATTGTATGGTTTGTACATTGTAGGTCCAGACTGGCATGTCCGAGACCAAGTGCTAACTAGGACACTAGCATCAACGAACCAAACCACCTGGCATGCTCTGCATGCAATACACCGCGAGGAGAGTCGAAATGGGCTGGTGACAATTAGCTTTTGTCGTGTTTCCAACTTTCTACGTATCTATCTAAATTACATGAAGGCGATAGTAACAATGTTTCCAAGCCGGGCCGGAGAGCCGAGCCGAGCTCTTTCGTCAAAAAATGGGCAACCAACCCCCCGTCACGCGTTATTCTCAGCAACGCAACCACCCCCAACGTTACGCGTTACAGTTGCCTCCCATCCTACTACAGACAGACGCCTACACAGTACTTAACTGTAACTTGTTGGCTTCAATTAGCATTGTTACACCATTCTGAAGTCTGCACCTCGCTCGCCACAGTCTCACGACACCAGCAAGTCTAAGCTAGCTATGGTTCAGCAAGGCGAGGAATACCTCGCAGTTCTCAAGGCGTCTTACGACTATGAACCCCAGTCCGAAGATGAAATAGCAATAAAGGAGAACCAGATCGTATTTCTACTCGAGAAAACCGACGACGAGTTGAGTCCGATCTTCCCTGTCTTTCCCACACCATCCCTAACCTTCAGATTGGGTTCAGTTGGTGGAAGGTGAAGATCAAAGGAGAGTCGCAGGACGAAGACAGCCCTTCAGGGCTAATTCCCTCCGCATACGTTGAACCGGTGAGCCTTTCGTGTCTTTCTCGCCATTATACCTATATGGAATGTCCGTACAGGCCGACCATACTTCCATTGCCAAGGCACTGTATGATTATGATGCGGCTGCCCCGGGCGAGCTCTCTATCAGAGAGGATGAGACTGTCATGGTCTTCGATCGCGAGGATGAATGGATTCTTGTTCAAAGTCAGAAGGATGGTGGTAAAGCCGGGTTTGTCCCTGGAAACTATATTGAAGAGGTGTGCATTTACATCGTGTCTCGGAATGTACATTCATTGCTGTCAAAGTTTAGCGGAGAGGAACAAGTGCAGGAGCCAGAACCAGAGCTAGAGCCAGAGCCGGAACCTCGCCCTCAGTTTGTCGCCCCATCGGTTAGTCCGCTTTCTTTTGTGAATAATGGCTATCCCTTAACTGGTATCGCAGCCGAAACCTCCACCGCGCCCTGCCAGTGTGTATGTGGACCCGGCGGATCGCGTTGCTCAGACACCTGTTAAAGCACAAGCCGACAACATCAAAACTTGGGCTGTCTCCGAAGTAGATAAGAAAGGCAAGAAGAAGAAAGGCACTCTTGGTATCGGGAATGGATCAATCTTTTTCGCGAGTGAATCGGACAAGGTATGCCCTAGTTCCTTACAATACTGTGGTTATCCATTCACAGCGCTTTAGACACCTGTGCAAAAGTGGGAAACTGCCGATGTCGATGATTTCACGATCGAAAGGCACAAGCACATTCTCATTGATATGGGAGGAAGTAATCCAGCAAAGTTGCACTTCAATGTTGGCAAGGAAGAGATAGCAGAAACGATCTTGACCAAGCTTGATGACTCGAGAAAGCTGGCTATCTCCAACGCCAAGGCTGCATCAGAGGCCACTAAAGTGGAGTCACACTCTCATCGATCAGCCCATACCCCGCCTCCACGTACTGTTGAAAGTGGTAGCCCATCGAAGAAGAATGGTGTTTCAGTGAGGTTCACGGAAAAGTCCCCGGAAATAATCCCTCCTAGAGAGCCCTCAGAGGATGGTGAAGCAGAAGAGGGGGGTGCTGGCGCGACAGCTGCTGAGGAAGAAGGCGAACTTGTGGTCGCATTATACGACTTCGAGGGTACTGGTCCCGACGAGCTTTCTGTCCAAGAAGGGGATCGGCTGTACGTCATTGAGAAGGAGGGAGAAGAGTGGTGGAAGTGTAGGAATGTGCAAGGTGGTGAAGGGGTCGTGCCAGCATCTTATCTCGAGGTAGGCATTGCCACGCAATCATATGGCCATTTCGTCCGACATTTGTTCAGTCCTCAGGTTCTTCGCCTCCTACGAACGTCAAAGATGATGGCGATCGAGTACGCGAAGAGCGAGAACGCGAACATGCTGAGAAGAAGGAACGCGAAGGTCGAGAACAAGCTGATAAGGAGCGGAAGAAAGCTGAGCAAGAGCGTGCCAAGGCTGCAGCGGAAGCACAACGGAAACTCCGGGAAAAGGAAAATGCAGCCGCTGCCGCCACCGAGACACTAAAGAAGCAACGACAAGCAGCATCTAAACGTGCTCAGCAAAAGACTCAGAGTGATCAGGGTCATTCCAGGTAGGATGATTTCATCAAGTCTCGGTTAGCCTCTAATCACGGTCTTCAGTCGCTCGCGGCCTTCAGGGAACAATCAATCTCGGGATTCTTCGTCTGCACGCTCGTCCAATGAACATAAGAGCAAGTTTTCGTCTTTGAGTATTGAATCCGCCTAACTCATCTAAGCAGACACACCACCTCCAGATTCAACAAGAATCTGGCATGACCGGAGCGGGCAGTTCCGCGTTGAAGCCGCTCTCCTTGGATACAGCAACGGGAAACTCAGACTACATAAAGTCAACGGTGTCGTCATCGAGGTTCCGTCGGAGAAGATGTCTCTGGAAGATATGAAATATGTCGAGCGTACGATAGCGAGATCTTCCGGTTCCTCGGGAAGTGCTGTTTCTCCTCGAGGTGCCAACGATGACGACGATCAGCCCTTGGCGCTGAAGCGTCCGGTTGAGACAACGAAACGTGACCCTGTTCCGCCACAGAAAAAAGGCCCTCAAACTGACTGGTTTGATTTCTTCTTGTCCGCTGGTTGCGACATCGATGACTGTACTCGCTATGCAACCTCGTTCGAGAGGGATAAAATCGACGAGACCCTGCTCCCAGATATCACAGAATCTACTATGCGTTCGCTCGGCCTACGGGAGGGTGATATCATTCGCGTAAACAAGATCATCCAACAGAAATATGCGAAGCCTCAAGCTCCGACACCCGATCATCTGGCCAGTGATGAAGAACTTGCTATGCGACTACAGGAGGAGGAGAATGCGAAGAAACCTGTCAGTCCAGCTCCGAACCTTTTTGCTGGACCAGGCGGTGTCTTGAAAAATAATACACAGCGCCGCGGTAGACCTCAGCCAAGCAAGAGTCTACCTCCATCTACTGTTGATTTGAGTGCCATTGGCACTGCCTCTGAACAGATTAAACGTTCTGGTTCACCGCTTGTTCGGACAAGCAGTCCAGCTATCGCATCCCCTGTGCAGCCCCCACAGAGATCTAGCTCGGCCATGGCGACAGTCACTGGTTTTGACGATGACGCATGGACAAACAGGCCAGGCTCTAAGCCTCCCGTCTCTAATCTCACACCATCGGCTAGTACACCAGCACCAAGGACGCCCTCGGCACCCCCGGGGCCCCAAGCAGTTCCAACAGCTCCAGCCCCACCCCAAGAAGGCACGGCTACTGGCCCCAATTCCCTGGCGAAGACTACGGAAGCAGACGTATTTGATCAATTGGCACGTCTCAGTCAACTCAAGATAAATCATGTCGTCTCTCCTCCCCCTCCTCCATCTGTTCCTCCTGCAAGTTCACCGCTGGTTGTCTCTCCGCCATCAAGCTATAACAATGGGCTTGGCATGGGGTCGTCTACTGCTCCGATCGGGCAGCATCTTCAGAATCAGCAATCCAGGGTCCTCCCGCTTCCCCAACAGAATGACCCACGAGGTCCCTATGCACCCGTACCCGCCAACCAGGGGCTATTACAACCGCTGATACCTACTCAAACTGGGTTCAACAGTTTTGTTCCAACGCATCCCACTAGTATATCGCCCTTTCAACCTCAAGCACAACATCTACAGCCATCTTTCCTGCAGCCCCAAGCCACAGGGTTTCCTGGTACCCCACAGACAGTTGTCTCGCAGCCCACTGGATTCCCCTCATCTAGTCCATTTTTGGCTCAACCTACTGGTATTGGCGGTGGGCCGTTTGCTGGTTTCGCAGCTACATCTAGTTTCCCACCCACCGCAGTGACACCGGTGCAGACGAGTGCGTACAATTGGAATATTTCTATTCATTCATTAACAGTCTGTTGCAGACCCAACCGGTTTTTCGCCATTTGGGCAATCACCGTTCAACAACATCGTATCTACCCCATCCCCAGCACCATCGAACAACAGTATCAGTTCGAACACGTCCCCTGCAAATATCTTTGCTCAGATGAAATCTGGAACGTTCGCATCGGGCAACGAACATGCTGTACCTCAGCAGGCAGGTGCGTATGATCGCTTTGTGCCGTCGATCTGTTTTATGTAAATTCCAACCAGACAAGTATGATGCTCTTAGAGCCAATCGTGAGTGATGTTGTCTATGATTTAGCGAGACTTGTTGACTCTTTGCAGCAGCGCAACCAACAGGATGGGTTCCACAGCCCACGGGTTGGGGGGTTCAGCCGAATACTGGGTTCCAGAGTGGATACACAGGATATTAGTACTTGGACTTTTTTCGCTGTCTTACACCCTTACTGGATAGAGCAATCGAGGATAATGCAGAGCGACAGTGACAGTTGACAACAATATAATACTGAATTTTACGATGATTCCATGATTCCATGGGTGTACCCGACTCGCTCAAAGTAACTCTTCAGCCCCAGCCTTATTTCAGGTGCCATGTCGCGTGCGAGTAGGCACGTGCTCAAAGGGTAGATGACAGGAAGGTATTTGACGAACTAACCAGCCAGTCAACAGGACGTTAGACCAGATACAGGTCAGCGGCTTACTGTCTTATCGTCGAAGCGACAAAAACCATCGAGAATCTCAGTCACGACGGGTGTCCAGGCAGCAATGTTCTTGGCTTGCGTATCGGGGCGCAACTTGGTGTAGTCCGACAATACGTTCAAACAAAGCCTGCATTGTTCCATGAACACAATCGCATCGAGCACGCGCGAACGGGACTCACGGCAGGAGTCTTTCGGCAACCTGAGACCTCATCGACTGATGCTCCACCCGCTCATCAAAATACAGCCTGAGTAGTATGTGCACCAATGTTGCTGCACTGCTAGATTCTTGTTTCAGGAGATTAGGCAAGTGTTTCATAAAGCCTCGGTGCATATCAGTAATTTACTTTGGAACCGTCGAATCAAAAGTGCACTCACCAACTTTCCACAATCCGGTACGGAGTTCCTTGTCGTCATTGAACATACGCGCGAATTGATAACTGTGATCCAGGACGCCCATCAGTTTGAGCAGTTGATCCGGAGGCATCGCTCTGTAAAAGGATTCATTGCGAAGCAAGTCACTGGTAGTCTCGATCAGAAGCAGCTGTAGAACACATTTGACAATGATCTGCTTGAAAACCCGGCGACGATTTCCAAGCGATGACTTCGTCTCACTTGGCAAGCGGTCACTGGTGGGGGAAAGAGGAGCAGGCAAAATGGCTTGCCCAGCCGAATCTGCTTTTTTCGACCGTCAACACATCGCAGGAACCACAATGGGACGGCTTACCAGAAGTATCGAAGTCAACAGAACTGCCATCCATCTCGACTCGCAAAGTCTCATCGAACAGCTGATGAGGCGTGGTGGTCCGGAAGAGTTTGACGAACGTAGATGCTACTTGCTCCCAACGCGTAGTACTTAGCTTATTTGCATTGTTCTCCAAAAACTGCTGCAAACATGACGTTCCAATGCGAGCAAGTGTGTCGTTCTCTGTCACCGTTGTCAACATATGGATGCACACAGAAGTCGTGGACTAACCCTGACAGATGCAAATGCACAACAGATCCATCAATCCATCAAGAGTGCGCTCCAGGATTTCGAAGTAGAATGTGTAGAGGTCAATGAGGTCACGGAGTGCTTGGATCATAGTTGTTGATAGCCAGACACTCATGTCCTCTTGTGTACTGAACCGCGACAGGTCTTGACTCGACTTGAGTACAGCGAATATAGGGAAGAGGAGCTCTTGACAGACAGAGTCCCAAAATTCAGTAGGGAACGTATTCCCATGAGTCTTCAACGTCGTAAATAGTGAATCCAATGCCCTGCAAAGTGAGAATTCAGTTCAATGACGATTGAAAGGCCGATGACTCGGAGTCTCACAGTCGTCGCACTTCCAGATCTTCTGCGTTCATTATAATATCGTAGAAACCGAACAAAACAGGGAACCAAAACCGAATGATCCCGTCTTCGCTAGGTGTCTGTCCTTCGGGGCCGAGGGCGCACTCCGGAGAGTTGAGCATTACCGGGATGACACCGCGAAGCATTGCAATAGCAAGAAGGCTCAGCTTCTGGTACTTGCTCACTTTACAGAATTCTGTGATACAGACGGTCAAATCTGCAAAGGAGCCGTGACGGACGATTGCGGCAAAATGATCTTTGTTCAGCCGGCTCACTATCTCAAAGGCGGAGTTGGCGATTCGTTCTAGAGAGAAAATTCTTAGAGTGTCCACTATAGTCCAGAAATCTCATACCTGTGAGCACTTTGGAGGCGGCAGAGAAAACACCAAACATAGTTCGCCAACCAGAACGCATGTTCACAACCCGTGCTTGTATCATTTGTTGAAGACACTGCAGGACCTGCCAACAAAGGCGGTGGGATCGGAGCGACCCACAAACGACGGGAAAACCTTACCATATCTCGGATATCTGGATTAGCATTATGAATCATGGTGTGTTCGAAAGGCTTGAGGAAGTCTTTTTGAAACTTGAAATGAGGTAACTCCTCTTTCTCCAGAAAACGCATGGACAGTTGTCGTAGGGAGTCTAAAGCGAAAAATCCGACATGAGGGTTGTTGTGACAGCAGACCTACGGTTGAATGAGCGGGCGATCAACGACAATTGAAACTAGACATACTTGGTTGAAATGTTCGCCTAGAATATCCCAAAGGTTGGACCACTGTAGCCGAATGCGGTTCATATTGTAGTAGGATATTTCAACTAATTTTTGCAGGCTAAAGAGACGCGGATGCTGTGAGAGGCCCGAGGATTGTATTTCTTCCCAAGAAACATCGCAGAGCGCACGGACAAAGTCGACGATCGCAGTCTGCGAAGACTTTAATACTTATCGAGCTTCAAGGAGGGTGGACCTACTCCAGAAAGGTGATGACTAAGAGAGAAGACCATATCGGCCGCCACAGTAATGTGTGTTGATCGGCTTTCGTTCGCGAGGTCTTCGTTTGGTAGTTTCTTGACGCGACTGGACATTATATTCAGCGCGATTATACCCTCCCAATCATAATAATCATACCCTTTCTTCCCAGAATCAGGAACCTCCAGACCACTGCTTATCAGTTGCATGTGTTCTAACTGGCTAACACACTGTAAAACCTCGCGCCAGGACCCCTTCAGGTTGTTGCCCTCGCTTACTGCGACATCTAAAAGTGTCTTGATGGCTTCCATATTCTTCGCTTTCATCTCTCCCAGGTTATTGAGGAAAGTGAATTTGGCCAAGGTCGTCACAAAAGCGTTACGCTCTAGCTCCAAATCAAAGAAGCAAACAATACGGATCGCATTCTTGAATCCGTCGAGACATAAATCAATGACCTCCATATCGTCGGTGTTTTGTAGGGGTCCTGATAGCCCAGCGAGGAAGGGTATCCAGGCGACCTCAAACATTGGTCGAACATGGACAAAGTGCGAAGCATTAAAAAACTGCTCTCCCGCACGGGATCGACGCTGAGACCGCATCAGGGTTCTGAAAAGAGCCTGGAACAACGCGTAAATTGATGACGAACATAGGATTAGAATCAACTAACCTCCGTTTTGTTAGCTATGCTGGTAGACTGAAGCATGTATGCTTCCTTTTGAAGATCTCTACCAACGCTGGCGAGGACGTTGGCAAGGCCAGGACCTGCGTTTGGAAGGTTGGCAGTAGTGTCTATCTCGTCTTTCATTCGAATTTCGTTATGTTGGATTTCATCAAATATACTGGACAGGAATTCCTCCGGGAGGTCCTCGCCATCGTTTATTCCTCGATTGTTTCGAATGAAATCCGATTTAGTCATGCGATTCTTGACCTGTGGGTTGTGGGCATCGGTATTGAGCATGATCGTAGAGTAGGAGAGCACATATGCGGTATCTATTTACGAATATTAGATGCCAAACCCAATCAACCGGAATCTTGACACACGAACCTGCATTCTTAAAGGGTATTTGTGAGTTGCCTGCGATGTACCTTTCAGCAAATTTGAGCATGAAGCGATCTATCTTTTGAGATTCTCCAGGAAGACGAAAGGCTTGCAGAAAAACTCGCAAGGCATCAAGGAAATTCAGATTCCGGAAGTCAAGAAGATCAACGAATGCGTGCATGATAGCCACGTTGATGTCATCTCTGCACAATAATCAGAGCAATAAGAGATAAAGGCACATTTGTCACGTACCCCTCGCCCAGGTACTCTCCGATCATGGCCTTACTCAGACCATCAGTAGTGAGAAGAAATTGTGCAACGTCTCGAGGCGATGAATTAGGAATGAAACCAGATTCCTGAAGGAATTGGATGCCCTGTGCAATTCGAAATTAACAACTATACCACTCGTCAAGCACCACAGCTTACACGCTTTGGCTTGAAGTTGAATTTTTTGATACCCTCGAGTAATGTCGTCTTCTTCTGCTTTGCATTTTCAAACCTGGCGGGGTCATCCACAATGTCTGGTGTCGATTGTCGCAAGGCCTCAGCACTTCCAGTTGATATGGCCAATTTGTCGAGGGACGAATCCGGTGTCATAGAATCGTGGCCTGTCTCCTCCCCAGTTTGACTGCGGGCTCCAGAATCTCCACCGTGGTCTACCGGCGTTTTGCTCGACGTTATGCCCCATGTCACTAATGACCTAAGCACAGAAACGAGACATTCAATTCCCTGCCTCCGCAGCTGACCTTCTGAAAGACCAATGGTAGACGTGTTTACCGTGCCTGAGACGGATATTACTCCAGAAGAGTATGACGATGAGCTGTGTCCCTTTGTCTGTGGGTTCACTGCCGGGCTAGTGGGTTCTGTGTTCTTGGACTGCGAAGTGTTATATGGCAAGGTTGCAACTTTGGAGACGATGTTCATCAGACTGGATGGGTTGCTCAGCTGGAGGTAGATAAGATATAGCAGTGACTTACCGCTCATATATATTATCCGCAGCCTCACTGTCGCAATCATAATTGAGGTACAGCTCCACCAGCGCCTGTGGATCTTGGCAAAGCTTGAGCAACATTGCGAGAATTACAGCCTTCTGCTTGAGAGTTGACGTCCGCATTTCTAAAATAGGGATGAAGATCTCGTGCAAAAGAACTTCTATTTCTTTCTGGTTACAGAATGTATTAATTAAATAGAATTGTACACCATTTAAACACGTACCTTGAGTTTGGTCCGCATACCAGAAATCACGCGCCAGAAGATCTCCACACTCACATCAAACACTTGTGGAACTGGGCTTACAGCATTTCTACTCAAGGTTAAGCAGAGATATTGATTGATCGCTTGTATAAATGTGGTTGCCTCGCTTGAAGAACTCGAGTAGATGACTGCCGAAGGATCGACCAGGAGACCCATGTGGGAATTTAGAACCGTCAGCACTAGGTGAAGGGAGAGAAGTTTGGATCGCATTGCATGGGACTTGAGGTCGTGTTCACTGAAAATTAATTTGAGATTGGCAGGAGATCGAACCTTGCATACACGAACCTCTCGGTGTTCAAAGGCTTCATTGTCAACTTGCATAGAGCTCGGAAGACTAAGAACGCGTCTTTGACAAACATATCCTGAGTGGAGAGCTCTGTAGGTGTATGTATGCTCTCAGCTTGGGCATCTATGGACGAATACGCTTGACTGCGCCGAACAGGTACAATCAAATAGGTTAGCTATTCCAATACCGTCGTTTTTGTAAAACGTTACTCACCCTTCTTCTCCATGACCTTGAATTTCTGACGGCAATTGGGATGTTATTGGGATCGCTGGCTGGTCGACCGTACCCTCCTCGGGGGAAACAGAAGGTCCATCTTCATGTGCAGCTTCGTTCTCGCCGTTCCCCGCATGCGTGGAGTCAACCACGGGATTCCCCCGGGCTAACAAGGAACGCTGAGATTCAGTACCTGCAACTGCATGGTGATGGGCCTGCGATGGAAGTGTCTCGGAGCTGATAGAAGACCTGAGTAGTATCGTTCCTTCATCCAAATCCATAGTTCTGCCAGATCCACACCGCGCAAAGACATGGTGTACCATTTGCGTCAATCCACCTTGAGCGACCATCTGATTCACTGGGTCCGTGCTCAGAAGGAATATATTGTATACTGTCCGTACAGCCTTGAGCAGGGAGGAATGATGGACGTAGATTGTGGGAGACAATATCAGGGAAAGAAGAGCTTTTACGACTTGTAGGGAAACCGCCTCTGGTGTCGTTTCGCTATGACAGGCGGTTATGGTGTGGACCACCAGGTCAACAAGTGATGGTTGGGGAATATTTGACTGAGAATCGGACATAGAGCGTCGACCTTGCATTGAAGGCGAAGGAGGAGGGGAGGGAAGTAAGGGGGCAGAACTTTCCTCGGCGAAGAAGGAATATGAGATCAACTTGGAGATACAGTCCAGGCTAGCGATCATGAGCTTTTCACTTCTAGTCTCGCAAGCAAGTCGGAGGGGTTCGAATATTTCGCGTGGCCTATCACCTCCTCGTCCTGCTCTGACCATTTCCAGGGCATTGCGTGCGCTGTCACGAAGTGGAGGAGAGCGCTTTGCCTCCTTCGATGACAATATTGTCTCCAACGCAGACGATATGAGAACAACAGAAACAGTGTGTCCGGTAGACATAGTCAACGAGCGTTTATGGGCGGAATTAGGATGGACGGCACTTGAGGGTGTTTGAGACCGCGAATCGCTATGGCCATTGGACTCCCCGACTTGGGTAGGGATGACAAGGTCAGATGAGTGGCGTAGAGCTTCAGCGGGGACGCGAACGGGAAGCCCGGATTCGAGGGGAACGGTAGAAGGCGTGTCAGAAGTGTCGGTGATTGGGTCTTCCGCTGACGTAGGTACGGGATCATCATCTTTGTTCACGACAGCTTGCGAGTCTGTCTGACCAGTCTGAGGGCTGCTAGCTAGCTCAACGGTGCGGCCGCTGTCTACAGACGGTCCCTCGTGGTTAAGATTCTCCGAGCCAGGAGTGTCGAACACTGCGGACTCGGAGTGTGGATCGAGGGATTCGTCCTTTTGCACTCCTGAGGGTTCAGCAGGAAGCGGGTCGGTAAGTGGTCTCTCTTGATCCATGGCGTTCCTGTAATGTCCCGGTCCACGTTACGGCGAGTAGTGCACAAACGCCAGTAACAGTTACTAAGTACCAGCGGAGGCTTGCTCAAAGAGTCAAAAGACGCAGTCACCAAAACGGGAAGTACTTGCACGTGCGACGGGCTTGCAAAGTAACCGATCCAATCAATTTCAAGTTCCAGCTTAGATATGGACTCCCAAATCCCGACAGGAGCGGCGGCCGCAGTACTCAAACGATCAGAGCCTATCCCAGAGTCTGCAATCTCGGTGCAAGGGCCAGATTTTGATCAATCATCCTCACTCCAGAACCTACTCAATGACTACCAGAGGATCGGTTTCCAAGCTACCAGCTTAGGGAAGGCTATCGACATCGTCAATCGCATGGTACGCCTGCACTTGTCTCTATTATCACCCATATTTTATTCCCCATGTCTCAGAAAAAATGGCGTCTTTCGGACGAGCCCATCTCACCTGATGAATCGGACGAGTATACAGATCCCCGAGTGAGAGCCCAAACGCGCTGTAACATCTTTCTTGGCTACACTTCAAACCTCATCTCTTCTGGCTTACGTGAGATCATACTCTACCTCGTAAAGCACAAACACATCTCAGCGATCGTGACTACCGCCGGGGGGATCGAAGAGGACTTCATCAAGTGCCTTGGCAAAACATATATCGCTGATTTCAATATGGATGGTGCAGATCTTCGACAAAAAGGACTTAACCGCGTTGGGAACCTCGTCATACCAAATGACAACTACTGCAAGTTCGAAGATTGGCTCATCCCCATTCTCGATATCATGTTGAGGGAGCAGAAAGCCTCTGGCCAAGTATGGACACCAAGCTCCTTCATTCGCCGTTTGGGGAAGGAAATTAACAACGAAGAATCTGTGTATTATTGGGCTTACAAAGTGAATCCAATGCATTTGGACGAGTTTACCTGATCCTCGTCGAACGAGGCTGATCCACGTTCCTCCAGAATGATATTCCGGTTTTCTGTCCAGCTCTTACCGACGGTTCAATGGGAGACATGATTTATTTTCATTCGTTCCGTTCTCCGGGGTTAATCGTCGACATCGTGGATGATATCCGTGCTTTGAACGAGCTGTCTCGTAAATCCAAAAAAGCGGGAATGATCATCCTTGGAGGCGGAGTCTGTAAGCATCAAATCGCAAATGCAATGCTAATCGTAAGCAGCCGTTTCTTTACTTGGATTATATCTGTTGATCCTTACGCAGAGGAACGGAGCCGACTACTCTGTATTCATAGTTAGCACCCACTTCCGCCATTATGGACACTTGCTGACCATCAGCATAGAATACGGGGCAAGAATTTGACGGATCTGACTCAGGTGCTCGACCGGATGAAGCAGTTTCTTGGGGGAAAATCCGTCCAAATGCGGAATCAGTTAAAGTACTTCCCCTCGAGTTGCCTTTGCCTCACCACTGATATGTTTACTCTTGAGGTTTTTGCTGACGCAACATTGGTGTTCCCACTCCTGGTAGCCGCTACTTTTGCCAAGAGCCATAGCGCCGAAGAGGGGACAGAGTAACGAGCGCTCTGTGTCGCGCTTACAGGATGCACTCTAGTTCACAGCATTCGAACATACTTAAATGACATATACAACAGGCCCTACTAATCGGAACTCCGAATACGACAACATTGTAGTTGGTTACAGAGTACAAAGATGGAAAGTAGTTATGCTTTACCCGCCCCCAGAGTGTTCAGCTCCATGAACAACGATGTGTCAGAATCGAAAAGGCAGATCAACACAAGGCTCACCTCTTTGCATTTCTCCGGACCATATTACTAAATCATCCCGTAACAGCTGTAAAATCATCATCGAGTCTCGCATGACTTGTACCGATGAAGATTCATTCAAGCAAGCCACTGCTTCGTCGAATGCATGCTTCCCTAGGTGGCAAGCACGTTCCGGGCTTTTGCGAACATCATGGTAATATACTGCGAAATTCAAAGCCAAACCCAATCTCGTGGGATGCGTAGGCTCGAGCTTAGCCAAAGCGTGCTTGTATGCATACTTGTACGCAGCGAGAGAGAGATCTGAATAGCCGCTCCTATCGCTCAGCTGTGCGAACTCTGCCAAATAGCGAAAGTAATCGCCCTTCCTGTACGAACAAACAAAAAATGAGATTAGACTTGCCAGTGACACCGAATGTACCGCTGTCTTTCTCACATTTTGTAATAAAAGACTGTCTCTTCGCCGTGTTCGGCTGTAGACAATAAATGGTCGTCGAGTAGCTTCACGGTGTCTTTGCAGACTTCGGTGAGCTCATACTCGACACGACTGCGTTGCTGGCTGATCAGGTGCACCTGGTGTTGGGAATCACGTCCTGATACTCGGCCTGACTCCAGTTTCTCGAGAGAATCGATGATCCTCCAACTACTGCGAAGGGCATTCGTGATGTTCTTGTAGGCGACAGAAAGGAGGTTCCGTTCTTCAATGGTCAAGGTACCATAGGTCTGAATCAGACCTTTCATTTGCGCCACCAAGTCTGAGTCCCCACAATATGAGTAACCCCAAATCGACCATTTTACACAGAGGAGTAAATCGACAGCACCTTCGTAGCGCTCCGCCTCTTCGGCAACCTTCGCCAACAAAAGATACTCTTCCCGCGAAGGGATTCTTACCTGCTGAGAGGTTAGTCAATAAACTCAGTGAGAACGGTGAATTCCTCCACTCACTGGGGACATGAAAATGACTGAAAGAGTGGAAATACAATTTAGAGAACGCTCACTGGACTCTTTTCTACCGTCTAATGGGGTTATGGGCAACAATTTTCGTGGCGTAAGGACAGGACCTGTTGCTGGTTGTTTACAAGGGGCGGAAATGATATTCCGTGAATCTATAGAGATGGCGGTGACAAGAACTTCCATTATGATCGAGAGGATCGATACTCCAACCCTGGGTTGAGGGGAAAATGAAGGAAACTCCAAGAAACATCGTGGGCTGAGGGTTCAGCCACACGGACGATTTAGCCTCTTGCTACTCGTAGCACAGCGCTAGTCCAACCAATAAACACCCTATTTATGACCATGATGTGCGCTCCGGTATCAAATGCACTACGAGATGCAGCTATATGAGCAAGGTGTTCTGACAGAAAGCCTCGAGAAACTGACCAAAATATCTGTCTAGAGTATGCCCTCTCGAACGGCAACGTGGAGATTGGCTGTGTCACCTTCGCAGCCATGTGGTGGCATGGGCGGCAGCAATCCACCTGTCGTAGAGTAAAACACAAGGGTGCCTGCGTTGTATGTTGTCGATAACGAGCGCTATGACAAGAGCATTGGTGGACGAAAACAGAGAGATAGAGAGCAGATACCAAGATAAATCTATGGCATCCTGGTTGACCAATGACGATTACTAATAGGCGGGGCCGTTACCCAGTCGGAGGATAAACAATATGAGCGAGTCTACAAGCGCGAATGAGGCCGAGAGGGACCGTAGGAGACCAATATTGATTAAGGATACGCCGATGAAATGACTTCCAATAAGCGTTCTGTGTTGTGCCAGAGGTCTATCGAAAGCGCCGGAAGTCAGTGAAGATAAGAAAAGAATCGTAGCAGAATTCGACTCTTACGAAGCAGGGGATCACAAGGAAACACCGCAAATTGTACCGACGAAAGACCAGAGGGCAACATACAATGGTAGAGGATTTAGAGAGGAAGAACGGTAGCCTGGCCAATGGCTGACAGTGGACCAGGCTGGCCATTTATGTAAGCCGGGAATTTGAATTCGGATACTAGTAGGATGTCGATCGAATCGCCATCGATTGGTGGGTGACCTCCGGATCGTTCCAGTAAAAAGAACGCCTGTAATCTAAGGCGTGCTCTAAGTATTTCAGGGTGCAGAGGGGAGCAAGCTAAAACAGTAGCTCGCAGATCAGGTACGGGTTGTTATATTGGCGCTCATAATCAAATTATGTATGAGTACACCCTAAAGCTCAAAGTTTAACTGTTAGTTGACATCATTTAGCAATTGAATTGGACTCAACGATCATGTCTAATTAATTTGCGAAAACGCGTGTTCACGATCTTGCAACGCATGGCAGAACGGATGACTCGGGGCATCATGGGGTGATATGGACAATGTCATCATGTCATTATGAAGCAGGCTCATACCGAAAGAGCACCCATGAATGAATATGTGTCATGTTGAGGTGGAGCGTTTGCCTTGTGGACTGTGTGCTGTTTGGAGGCGGAGAAAAAGTATACAAGTGGGAGACAATGTCTGATCCTCACAGGATAACTCTCCGGGGAATCTTCCGATTTATCGGATGGAGGTATGACGATACAGTGATGGAAGTAAGCCAACCAGATATTGCTGACTTACAGGCGAAACTCCCAAACGGATGTAGGGTTGTGATGATGTTGCCTAGCAACAGACTAACGACAGTCGCGAATGAAAAGAAAGAACGCAACTCATCGCCTGACACGTGAATTGTAATTTTCAAGCCCCCTGCCCCGGGAAGATATATGTAGACTAGCAGGGCAGAGGGACCGATCATGTTCGTATGAGTGACGTAGTGTGTACATAAGGGCATAGAGGTGCACATGTAATCAGGCAAACCAAGCATAGCCAGGGCATAGACGAGACCATCCAAACGCATGTCTCATATAACACATACAAGTGATCCGCATAGAGAAGATACCTATGCCCAAGGGTCGTTTACCACAGTCCCTCCTTCCATACTTTGAGCCGTGCTTAGGTCGCTCGTTACGACACTTGTTGCGAGGATGTGGAACGGCGTCCACGAAAGAACAGGTTCTGTGAGATTGGTCGTGAGGACGTGGCAAGACCGAGGAAGGGGAAACACGAGCCTAACGGGAAGTCGCTCTGCACCCTCACAAGAAGCGCGATGGATGCGAGCGCGCTAAGGTCGGCTCCCCGCTGAGAGGTAGGACCTAAATGGAGTAGAATCGGCCCCAAGTGAGTGGAGACTGGTGTGGTAAGGCATACGGCATAGATCACCTGTGTGACGACGATCCGCGGGTGGGATTGTGGGTCCAAAGACAGAACGCTTCTACGACATGTTCTTTATAAGGGCAGCGAAATGTCAAAAAAGGTGGTGGGGTAGCATGATGAAGTGGCAGACATGAAGGACTGCTATCGATAAGGGAGGGTATAAGGTCCGAGATACTTACTAGAATTGGGCGTCAAAACCGAAATGGAGATTGCTCGGAAATGCGACGGAAATGGGGCATCGTGACTTTAGTGTCAACGGTGAAATGAAACTGCAGAGAGTGAATGATGCATGCCGATGGGTCCATCATGGTCACCCAGCGCAACTTGGGCCGAGAACGCGGCGACTGATACCATCAGGTCACTTCATATGTACGGAGGAGAGACCCAGCAGGACACGACTTGGCGCCACCGTCAAAGGGTCCCTGATTTAGGGCAGGCGAAATTATGAGCCGCAATAGGAACTAACCAATATTCAATTCCAACTTTTGGTAGGTTATCGACATCTTCATCCTCGTCAAACGGAGGTGGAAAGAGAGGAAAAGTGGTCAGTTGGAAGTGGGAAGAAGAGGTCTGTCCTCTCTTCTCCCTCGCCCCATCGTGTCATTAATGTCCATATAGACGTACGTCAGGCCTGGTCAGGATCTTTAGATATGGCGTACCAATTTTCGCGCAAGGGATGCTTTAAATGTGGAAATTGTGGGTGTATTCACGCTTACGGATCGTTTCTCAATCTCAAGGATTGGATGTGACTCACAGTGGGCCATATTGCTGAGAACTGCTCCTCGGAGCAGCGTCTCTGTTACAATTGCCGCCAGCCGGGACATGAGTCTTCGGCTTGTCCTTCTCCACGAACCGTCGCAGCCAAGCAGTGCTACTCCTGCGGCGGTATAGGACACATCCAAGCCGAATGTCCTAATTTGAGAGTCCAGGGCGGAAATCAGAAATGCTATGTAAGTGATGGCTTGAACGTTCGAATCTTCCTGACTTAATATCCGCGTACTGGCCAGAACTGTGGCCGCTTCGGTCACATTGCACGCGTTTGCCCAAGCGGAGCAACGGGGGTCGCAGGTGCTGGATTTGCATATCGTATGCCTCCTCCAGGGCGGGCTTTGAATACATCGACTCTGCCCCCAGTAAAGTGTTATCGCTGCGGAGGTCCGAATCATATGGCTAGGTAGAAATCACACGCGGAATTGGGTTATTGATGCTAACTCCATAAAATTTTGAAGGGACTGTCTCGCTGCACCCGGGGCAACTTTTGCAGACGGGGCACATACTTTAGGAGCGGTCAAGAACAAGACCTGCTATAAATGTGGACACGAAGGCCATGTAAGGTCTCCACATATCGTTCGGGCGGGCATTAATTCAAGACGTTGCAGATTGCAAGAGATTGTACTGAGAATGCAGAGTTCGTTGGATGAGTATGTTTCCATTACCTCGCATTGCGGCGCGAAGAGATATACTTCTGTTGGTCTTTAAAAATGGAGTACCTTCAAGTGAATGTTATTTCACCAGGCTTTAATCGTTCCGAGGTATTTCATTCTACGCGATGGCGTTTCACCTCAGCGTACCAGTTGCAACTGCAACAACTAAAGCATGGCAGATTATTTTTTTGGTAGGATTTCCCGGCTTGGTTTGGTTCCGGGATCTAGTCTAGTATTGACGGAGATTACACTGGGAACGCCTATTCCTCGTTTTCTGACTGTGACCACTAACCTCATGAGAGTGCTACATTCATATTAATCGCTCGTTCGATCGTGTGGATTGCTACGTATCAGATTGCAGCATTTACATTATGCATTATGAAGTCCGTTCATAGTTGTGTTCGTAGTATAAAGCCTCGGCGCGATCTGCGCTCATAGTATGTCGTGTTTTCCAGAGCAGCCTGCGAGGAAATAGCGTTGACGCGGACGTTGGATTTTGTACAGCTGTTCAATAGCTCTGCGCTTATGTACTAGGCTTTGGAACTCTGCCTCAGGCTCCGCCGCGTTGAAATGCGGAGAGCCTTTCAACGAGCTCTTACCACATATCACAGTACCCAACAGCGTAGAGGCTTCTTCAACTTCACCAAATACCCCTTCCCGAGCTCTTTCCCCCAAAGTGGGCCCGAAAAAAACCAGGCCTATCATGAGCGTAAAATCTTTCCGTACGTCACTGTGCACATGGACACTATAATTATCCCTGAGTACACGCAGATACCGGCGCAGTGAATTGTACAAAGTCATTGCGGACGTCGAGTCATACCCGAACTTTGTACCATATTGTACAAGTTCGAGGATCCTAGAAAGCGAGGCTCGGCCTGATGGAATAACCGTGATGCAAGCTGAGCTTACTGTAGGCTTTCTTGCATTGAAGGAAAGCTACACCAGTACCGTGACGTGCAAACCTCATGAGTTTGTGGAGGTATCAACTTTCTGCTTGCATGTCTCGCGTCATCAGGCTGAATTTTCGATACGTTAGGCAGTGGCTTCATCTTCAAGTCCATTATTCAAAACATTGTCCACGGTTTGGCACTTGAAACCGGTTTCTTCTTCCTCTCCTCAACTTTCACCGTCATACCAACCAAAGCTTTCTGCAACGGATGAGGGACCAACGTTGGTTACTCTAGACCTTGCCTTTGCGTTTGCAAATCCAATACACGCCGCTGTCTCGGCGACATTCTTTGGACAGGTTTCTAAGCTTATGGTGAAAGCGTTTGAGCAGCGCTGCGTTACATTATACGGAAGTCGGACCGATTAATCCAATTCAATATTGATACCAGGTTGATCACCATAGTCGTCGACGATGTTAGGTACACAAGGACATGAGATGTGAATGTAGCCCTTGAGCTTCGGGGGAGTTCAACACCCCTCACCCGTTGTCTCCGTGGACAAGGATCTGAGGGAATCCGCGGGTGTTTATCTCCATTGGATTAGGCTGACTTCAAGTCTCTTTCTCCATCCTCGTCGGAGTCAGAGCAATCTCTAGATACCACACGATGAATCGATGTTCATGGAGGACATCGAGTGAATACTTGAATGTTTGATGTAACCTTCGGCTTAAAGACACCGTAAGCTGGACAGAGCAATGCCCGAGGTTTGATTATGTAATTATAATAGGCATTGAATGAATGGTGAAAATGCGGTTTACATCTTGGTCTGGTGCCTGCGGGATAATCGTGAAAGCGAGGTGGCAGGCACCCTGTCCTCAGTGAGGCGATGCGGCAAACGTGGTTTAAATAAGTTGAAACCAATAGTTGAAAGCCGTCAACTGCGGCACCAGGGTAGAAATGGGGTGACAGAGGTCCGGGTGCAGGCGGTGTATAACATCGCCTGTTTCTATTTTGACTGCACAAAAAGCGGTTGCTCTGGGCTTTGTTCCTTTCCTCTTGCCACGCCCAAGCACACGTCGGGCACTACTCAACTCTTTCTTTTTTTCTTTTCTTTTTCTTCAAAGGTTCTCCTCGCTCATACCTAGCTTCCTGTCATGTCCTCTCCATCGCGTGGTGAGCCTTACGGCGATCCATTTGCTGATCGTCCCCGTCAAGCCCATTTTCAAGAACCGCCAGCGAGGACATATGACAGCGCTACCAACTCTCCTTTTGAAAGCACCACCAATTTACCCCGCGAGTTCGGTGCCGCAGGCTATGCTGATGAAGAGTATGCTGAAAAACTCCCATTAACTGGAGGCGAGAGCTACAACGCTGGTGGCTTTTACCCGCCGGGGTGAGCTACCTTTGTTTCCACGACATGTTGATGTTCGTCTTACTCCTCTGGTTTCCACAGCCCTGTTGATCCCTCTGCGTACGGTGACCCTTACGCACGCCCAAGCTCGGCCATGTCGCAGTCCACCAATGGAGTTGAAACAGCCTGGAGACGTCGCCAGACCATCAAACGTGGCGTGACACGTAAAGTCAAGCTTACCCACGGGAACTTCATCACCGAATACCCAGTTCCTACACCAGTTCACAGCGCAATCGAGGCAAAATATTCGACGACTAGCACGTCGGAGTTCTCGTTAGTATATTTGGTTTCCGTATCTCGTCTGATACTCATTCCGTGATCAGCCATATGCGATACAGTGCTGCTACGGTCGACCCGGATGATTTCACTGAAGCTAATGGGTGGTCTCTGCGACCTAAGCTCTACAACCGTCAGACTGACCTTCTCATTGCTGTCACGTCATACAACGAAGACAAGACCCTCTATGCACGCACACTTCATGGTGTTATGCTTAATATCCGTGATATTTGCAAGACAAAGCAGTCAAAGTACTGGCGACGAGCTGCGGAGGAAGGTATGCCAGGTTGGCAAAGGATCGTGGTTTCTCTTATCGTCGACGGTTTGGAGCCAATGGACAAGAGCGTTCTCGATATTTTGGCCACCGTGGGTGTTTACCAAGATGGTGTAATGAAGAAACAGGTGGATGGAAAAGACACTGTTGCCCACATTTTCGAGGTCAGCTCTTTCTGAGGCCAGTCATATATTTGTTTGACAAGCGATTGCAGTATACCACTCAACTTTCCGTGGACCCTACGCCCCAATTGGTCCTACCTCACGAGAATGACCCTAACAATTTAGTTCCAGTCCAGATCATTCTCGTCTTAAAGGCCAAGAATCAGAAGAAGATCAACTCTCATCGTTGGCTGTTCAATGCTATTGGACGCATATTGAAGGTACAAGACTTACTTCTGTTTCTTGAATGTATACTGATCTCGTCCCTCAGCCTGACACGTGTGTCCTCATCGATGCTGGAACGAAACCGGGACATAAGTCTATCTACTATCTGTGGGAGGCCTTCTACAACGATCCCCATTTAGGCGGATGCTGTGGTGAAATTCATGCTATGATCGAAGGGGGGAGGAAGCTTTTGAACCCCTTGGTTGCGGCCCAAAACTTCGAGTACAAGATGTCTAACATCCTCGGTAAGTCTTTGTCTTTCCTCGTCTTTGTACATAAATCTTACATTATTGCGTAGATAAACCACTTGAAAGTAGTTTCGGTTACGTATCAGTCCTTCCTGGCGCATTCTCCGCATACCGGTATCGTGCAATCCTTGGACGCCCTCTGGAACAGTATTTCCACGGTGATCACTCGCTTGCTGATCGTCTTGGCGCGAAAGGTATCCATGGCATGGATATTTTCACCAAAAACATGTTCTTAGCTGAGGATCGTATCTTGTGTTTTGAGTTGGTCGCAAAAGCCGGAGATCGTTGGACTTTGACCTATGTGAAGCCTTCGAAAGCAGAGACGGATGTCCCGGAAGCTGCGGCTGAGTTAATTGGCCAGCGTCGTCGTTGGTTGAATGGCTCCTTCGCTGCTTCGGTGGTGAGTACCCGATATTCGAATCTATGTTCCCTGGTACCTAATTTCTTTTGGTAGTACGCCTTGGTGAACTTCTTCCAGCTTTATCGTTCGGGTCATGGGATCATCAGAATGTTCTTCTTCCATATCCAGGCACTAGTATGTGATCTCGTAGTACTTTTTTTTGGTTTCGTTAACCACCTTTTCGCAGTATAACATCTTCTCGTTGATTTTCTCGTGGTTTGCTCTGGCCAACTATTGGTTGACATTTAGTATTATCATCGACCTACTGCCCTCACAGAATATCATCATTTTCGGGACTACCACAATCGTATGTGGCCTGTCTGATGTATGCTAATTTGCGGTGTTGACGTAGTTGTCTAGACTCATTGGGTGAACCTCGCCTTCAAATGGATATACCTGGCTTTCCTCGCGTTACAGGTGAGTTGTTTGTCTCCTGTAATTCATCCAGAACGGTTAATCATTGTCCAAGTTTGTTCTGGCTCTTGGGAATCGACCCAAAGGTGAACGAGCAGCCTATGCCGCAACCCTTTGGTTGGTTGAATCTTGTAAATACCCACTTCTACGCTCATACACTACAGGGTCTACGCATTCCTGGCTGTTTACCTGCTTATCTGTTCATTCTGGCTAACAATCAAAGCGTTCGCGGTACGCTCAAGCTATCTCCGTTTATCAATAGCTGATCTGTTTTCTCTCAGAACATTCCCAACGAATTGAAGAACAAGACCGCCGAACAAGTTATCTTGACGTTCTTCACGCCGCCTGTCGGTGCATTGATCGCTGCAATGGTTTCTACGTTCGGTAAGTTGCGCTTGTCGAGTGGAGAATCCAACTTAATTTCTGTTTCTTCAGGGATATACTTCATTGCGTCTTTCCTCTACGTGAGTGTCTCTTTTTTGTCTGTCGGAACTATGCATAAACTAGTATTGCAGCGAGACCCCTGGCATATGTTCTCCAGTTTCTTCCAATATCTGTGCTTAGCACCAAGCTTCACGAACGTCTTGAATGTCTACGCATTCTGCAACTTGCATGATGTAAGTCAGCTGACTCATGTCTGTGCGTGTCTGACATGCTTTATAGGTTTCTTGGGGTACCAAAGGCAGCGACAAAGCTGAAGCACTTCCGTCAGTTTCCTCCTCGAAAAGCAAGGACGCTGATGCCCCTGTCGTTGAGGACACACATCGGATCCAAGAGGATGTCGACGCCGCATTTAAGGAAACCGTTACACGTGCTGTGACCAAGATCGAGGTCAAGGAGGTCATCGAAAAACCCACGATGGACGATCAGAACAAGACTTTCCGTACACGGCTCGTTGCATTCTGGATGCTCACAAACGCTGGACTGGCCGTTGCAATCGAGAATATCAACGGTCTTGATACCCCATCTGATGCAGTCCAGGACGCAGCAGAACTGCGGACTAAGCAGAACATTTACTTCGCTGTCATCTTGTATTCCACATTTGGACTGGCCGCTGTGCGGTTCGTTGGAGTGAGATTTCTTCGTTCGTAATGCTTCGCGCGTGCTGACAAATGATTTAGTGTTTGTGGTATTGGTTCAAACGCAACTTCTTCAGGTGCTGCAGGAGGAACTAGAGAGCTAGACTCTTGGCACAGATATGCATTTTTGTTTTCCATGGACTCAGATCAGTTCTTATCTACGTTCGATGGTGACCAGGCGTTCTCATTCCGTATTCTTTAATTGGACATTCGATTCTACACTACAGACCGTGATCATCTGTCTCCTTCACACAAGTATAGTACCTCTGTCTGCGCCCAAAATGGAATAGATAGAAAAGGGACTTGAATCAGAGGGCAGACTTAATCATCATCATCATTAATGCCGATCAAGAATACATCCCAGCGAACTGATGTCGAGTACTTTCTGTTGCACTGATTGATTCGACAGACAGAGTTGGCAATTGAGCAGGTAGACCCACGTCCCTTGCGACCATATCCGGGTTGACGAGCCAGGGCCGTAACCAGCTCTCTCCCAAGTAAGAGAAGCCACCGCCCTCCCGACGTTCTTCATCTGTGATTAGTGGCCGTCGACAGCTTGGGCAGGAATCGTGCTACTAGCAGAGGTGAAGCCGAGTTTGAAAAAGGATAAAGTGACCAACCCCTTCTGTGACCCACTTCATTATGCTGAGGTTGCATTAGCACGCTTCAGGGGCTCGAGAACGGCCGATGACACTCAACTCTTTGCGACAGAATATGTGACCACAAGTCTTTTGCAGCTTTGTGACTCCAAGTTCTTCGACGGGATGGGCGGGGGAATCCATTGCATAGGCGAGCTCTTCCTCTGCCAGAGTAGCGAGGAAAGTATTGAAACATATCGGACAGACGTCGTCTATGCATTACGCGTCCACGGGGTAAGCGTAAGACCGAGGTGCCGAGCACGACCGAGCTTACCTTGACGGCCAGACATAACTAGGTCAGCTTCTGTCATCTTGGGGAGTTCGCTGACGAACTTCTGTGTCTGCCTAGGCAGTGTGAACGTAACCGAGGAGGAACGTGGGGACTACTGACTGTTGCGAGAGCCGTCGGCTAAACAATCTGAATTGAGAGACTACTTCGTCGATCTCTTGGGCAGAGATACCCTCATGAAGGATTAATTCAGCATTCTCATCGGCCATGTTAGATAGAAACGGGCGAAAGGTCAAGTCAAGGTTGAGTAAGACAGAGGGCGCGTGGGAACAACTACAAGCATACAGCAAATTACAGACAATCAGAGACTCAACGAGACAGCTAACACAATTCAATGCAACGACAGATATGGGAGGACATCATCACGCTCTTACAAAATAGAGTCCATTCATCCACGATCCATCAACCAATTCATCATTCAAACGGGTTGCCATCTTCATGCACGGGTATCTCTGGCGATCTGGAACCCGATACTTCTACATCACTCTCGCCTTGTTGCTCATCCGATGACTCTTTCTCTTCTTTATTCGGGAATAGACTGCCCGATGGCTTTGCGCCTCTGGAGGGGGTGGTTATCGGTCATACTCAATACATCAAACGTTATCACATACTTGATGAAACGCTTCTGTCTCGCAGCGTTGAGTTTCTGAGTAACTGGTGTCACCATGTTATCGGTCGGCGACACAAATTTCGGATTGCTGGTGATCGTCAGTGAGTCGATACATCTCCAATGGCTAGATCGCCGACATACTTGGACTTTGCCATCTTCTTTGCCAAGAGGGCTTTCATGCCCATACCTGGTGCTCCCACTGTTCCGTTGGTCGCATTGCCGAGAGGTGCCTGGGGAACGACGACGTGCGCTGCCTGCAAAGGATTGTGCAGGGGCTGAATGGGTGCAGAGGCGGGAGAATCATTCGGAGTAGAAGTAGAAGACATGGCGAAGGGGTATTTTGGAGACGAAAGGGGGTAAAGTCGGTTGAGAGGACTAGCTTAGGCTAGCGCGTCGGCAAAAGTCAACTGCGTGAGACGTCATGTGACTTTTGCTCTATCATGATTGGGGCCTCCGGTACTTGTTGCTGTGGTTTCAACGTTGTTTAATAGCGCGCTGGTTGCACCCCCGCAACGTTCGGTTTCTTCACGCTCACGTTGAACCCGAAATCCCACAGTAATTTCTGTCTTGTTTCAGAGTTATGTAAACTCCATCCCCAGTTGCTCCTGTGTATGGTATTCTCTGACCAGGTCCTAAATGCCTGAAGACCCGACGGTTGTATGTGAGAGATTTAATCTCTGATGGCAATCAGCCCTCATTGACCTAGTTCGCACCCAAAGGCCGTCATATGCCCGCTTTCGCGTCATCATGAGGAACAAGCCGTCACCATTTTCTGCACCGTAAGCGATCTGCGTTGGAGCGCTCCGAACATGGATAGATGCCACGGAAGATGTTGAGCGGACGTTTCAGGTTGACGAGTTGGTGACTTTGAGGGTTCCTTGGTGGGAGTATACGAGGCTGTGAGTAGCTTCTTGGGGATTATTTGTATTTGCCTAACTATCCTTGGGGAGGTTAGCGGGACGATTGGCCAGTGGATGGCAGGGGCCGCCAGAGCCGGGGCCACGTGTTGGTTTTTCTCAGAACAGTCAGCTCTTGAGCCAGCTTGAGAACGTACTGTTCCCACTTTAGCAGCGTTTACGATCGTGTGGCGAAATCGCCCGCGGGTTTCGCAGGAGCTCGTCATTGCGAACAGGGCCGGGTGCACGTTTCGATTTCCTGCAGACCATTCGGAAACTTGGGCTGGGTTGGAAAATGTCGGCTTCAGACTGAACGAAGCCTTGGGCATGTACGACCTGTTTACGGCATAGTCTTATCTCGCTGCTGGTTGGTGCCAGTGCACATACGACGGCGAGGTCAATGTGTGCAACTATGAAGGATGCGTAGGACGGATACCAGTTTCCAAGGGGCTTGACGCTCCCTAGTCGAGTTCACACGCATCGTGTGCTCCGTAGAGATCGAACAGCATCACAAGACCTCTCGAGTGACACCAACTACGTTATAGAAGCAACTTAATTACTCTTCTCTAGCGGGCCAGGCCATCGATAGTTCCTGAAAATGTCGCGTAGATTACTCAAACTGTGCGGCAAAGATGTGGACAATCCACACTGGCACCGTATGGACCCCGCATGATACTCGAGAATGGAGTTATTCTACCTTAGCCGGTCATTCCTATATAACCTCCTCGTCCTAGTCGACTTGCCGTCCGTTTTCGCCCTAAACTCTCCTACCACCAACATCTTGCTTATATTGTCAACAGCCCTGGCATCTGCTGTCCCGTCCCTCACAGGAACGGCTCGGTAAACGCGAGCCCATCGGCCCTTGCCAAGGGTCTCTCCACCGGCTACAGCCGCATTTTTCGGCCACTCTCTGAATCCCATATTTTTCGTACTTCTTTCTCGTCCCTTACCTTTTTCCCCTCCATCATGGCTGCCAACACGATGAGGAAGCGAAAGATTGCTGTTCTCGGGTCTCGCTCAGTCGGTAGGCACACTTCATCCACATCCGTTCCGCGTCTCACCGAGCCGTTGCTAGGGAAATCCTCCCTTGTTATCCAGTTTATAGAAAATCACTTCGTAGAAGCTTACTATCCAACCATCGAAAGCACCTTCTCCAAAGGCGTCGTCTACCAGGGCGTTGAATATGATTGTGACATCATCGACACCGCTGGTCAGGTTCGCAATTGTCCTTGTATCACCTGCCTTCCATCTCAGCCTTTCTCCGTTAGGACGAATACTCGATTCTCAACTCCAAGCATGCCATCGGTATACATGGCTATGTTCTAGTATACTCGGTCACCTCCAGAAGGTCTTTCGAGATGGTCAAGATCGTCTACGACAAAATTCTCGATTTCTGCGGAAAAAACGACATACCATGCGTGATAGTGGGTGCGAAAACTGATCTACAAGCCAAGTATGTTTGATCCGTCCATTGTCGCACGGCAATACGCCTCGTTCATCCTTACAGTCCGAATAGCAGACAGGTTCAACCCAACGAAGGAGAAGAGCTCGCCAAATCCAATAAGGCCGCATGGGTGGAAACCAGTGCCAAAAACAACGTCAACGTCGGTACGTAAATGATACATACTTCTCATCCATCTCATCTTAAAAATAATTTCTAGGCAAAGTTTTTGAACTCTGTTTGGCTGAGATCGAGAAGCGTTCGCCGCATGGTCAAACTGACCACCAACCAGAAGCGAGCAAATGTGTCGTTATGTGACGCTTCTCGGTCACATTCATCCCAAGCTACTTATCTCAAGACTTGCTGTTAAGTTACCCCTTCACCTCGCAATATCCTACCTTTTGAGCAAAGGGCTGTCTTCCTGCATTGCTGTGCGTCTGTTGACTTGCATTATCCGTATTTAGGTCCATATTTTGCCCTAGCACATGCCCTCTCCAGTCAGATTTAGACGATCCCAATAATTTCCTTTCCTGCATTCCTGTCTTCCAGTCCTTGTGCGGCGCTGTCTGTACATTTACACTGGCTTTCATCCTGGGATTTTGGCTGTTTACGAACTATATTGTCTTCCCTGGTGGTTAATAATAATGGATTGCTCTTTGATCCGTCGAACACCATTGCGTTAGACTAATATAAAGATTGATCCATCACTGACTAACCATTGTTGTAACTCTCTTTCATGCTGTTCCGTCGCCGAGGAACCTAACCTTTACGTCTCTGCCATTCAATCCAGGAGCTTGGATGATCTGGGGATCTCCCGGGGCGAGATCAATGGCTTGGTCGCTCCATTTGACATCCTCGCCTTCAGCGTCCAGAACAATGCCTTTTATGGGTTTCCGGGTAGAGAGAAATACCGATTCTCCGTCATCACCTGTTTGGACGACCAACCCCAAATCTGCGATAGAAGGGAACTTGATGAATTTGAAAGGCTCCGGCCTGGGCCATTACGTGAGATTGATAAACCAGCATCATATGATCGATTTCAATGTACCAGTTCGAGTAACGTCCTAGAACGGCTCCGGATCCGTCGAGTAGACGAGCAGAAGCAATGATCACACGAGGGACCTCGCTCAGCTTGGTGCGGATGGGCTGACCAAGAAGTGGGCTAGAGAATAGCTCGGTGCTAGAGTTCGCTTCTAGAACGATGTCCTTCGTAAACTGATGTGTCCAGTCGGTGTGGAGGTCAAACAATGTGACTTCCAGGAAAGCCTTTTTCTCCGACAGGGTGCTGTTCGTCCCCCAAACTTGCAAGATGGTCTCGATTCTGAAATCTGCCGCCGACAGTTCGTCGGAAAACGTTTTGATCTCCTTGCGTGTCATGCCCACAGTAAATGGGCGCAGCTCGCGTGCAACGGCGAAATAGGCAGGCTTGGGCCGCAAGAAGTAATCGACGATTGCCCACGATGTAGTCGGCCAACAGTCGTTCATCTGGTGGTGATAGGAGTCATTGTCTTTTGAGATCTAGTATGCTTTGAAACGGATCACTCACCTGCCATACTAGGGCACCCGCGGTGTGTTCTCTCCCTTTCCCCCGCCAATTTCGTCTCCATAGGCGGTAGGCTGAAGCGAGAGTTTCAGCTTGCATGATCTGTGTATAGTACACGTAGCTATACCGGTGCCTCTCAGCGCATGCAAACGGTTATGCTTCGGACGCGCACCTTTCCATATCAAATGAATGTTTGAAATTCTCGACGAGATAGAGCTATTCATCTCGGTGAGCAGAAATGTGTTATCAATCACATTAAGGCGCTACCTCTAGTCGCCGTTCAAACCCATCTGCCTTGTTATGGTTATTATTCATGCTATCAGAGTAATGTTAGACTCGGCAAGACCATCATTGTTCTCGGCCATACCGCGATTGAGGATACCGTTCTCCATAGTCTCCCTCAAGCCAATAGTCAACGGTACGGATGTTCGGATAACCTTGCCTTCCAAGAAGTGAGACACCGCTCGAAGAACCAAGTTAATGATGATAGGCATACATTCCGAATTCTGATACAAAGCGTCCGGCAAGTATGTCCCAATTGTGCCAGGATTCCTGGGTACCATGCCAGACATTCCCTATTGCACCAAGATGTTAGGTTCGATGTGGCGCGCCACGAGACTGCTTACACTGGTGCAAATCACCGAGGGTCTTATCTGTAGTCACCACCCCGGGCGCGCTGTACGGCGAGCTTCTGTGATAGTGGATGTCACAAACCTTGTTTACAATGGAAGGCAAGGTACGTTCATAGATAAAGCGCGCCGGGAACTTCGTCTTACGATAGTCTGATGTTTCATCAGAGTAATCGACAATATCGATAGATTCCGCAAGTTGGTAATCTTCATTGTTGCCAGCTGTCAAGATGCTCCGCTCAGCGCCACTGATTAACTCGATGATTTGGCAAACTAACCAAAAATAACAACTGATGGGTGGTGGCGGAGTCTTTTGACATTCTGTTCAGCTTCAATTTCGACGAGTTTTAGAAAGGAATCATAGGCTGGGTACTAAGCCGACGTCAGTCTCTAAGCAAGATGAAATACCCAACGAACACACTTGACCACACCCAAACATAAAGTCTTGCCAGACGAGGACTGGTGTCAACTATAAGACAATAGTATCCCTGAAGGTGCGGCGAAACCTACTTCCAAGTTCTGTTGGGAGTGTATACGTGTCAACGATACTCAGAGATCTGCAATATCCAAGACCTTACCATCACAAATGTCATAAAAAGGGTCGGCTTCATAAATGCCACCTCCCCAGACTCGAATCATATTCTGATTCCCATCGATCAGAAGCTGTAACCAGGCGCGGTACCTCTCTGTGGTTACCCTACAAACCGACTGAAATCAGCCAGATGACAATCTATCGAAGAGCCACCAACGTCGTGAGGAATGAATCTGCAGGTATCCAGTTAGATCCACCACAGAAGATTCTGATATTGTTGACTTCAAACAGAAAAGTCTTTCCCGGTTGATCGATAAGAGGCTCTTGGACTACACGGACACGACGGAAAGCGATACGTTCCGTCTTTGAATCGACAACCTTCCCGGCCTGGAGCGTGTACGTGACAAGGATATCGACACTTGAATCATCATACTCACAGTATCGGAAACAGAAACCATGAGGTTATAAAGTGGTTGCTTTCCATAACGAATAGGGTACCAGAGTTGAAGCTCCCCACTGGAAAATTCGAATTCAGAACGACCATTCCTGAACTCTATCTTGATGTTTTGCTCTGTGTAAACTATGTCTCCTTCCGGATCGTGCAGAATGATGGACGCCAAGCCTGAGAATTCGTGCGACAGAGAGAAGTCGACCGAGATCTTGACATCCAAGGCTTCTGAAACGTCGCTCCTGATGTCGACATCTGAGAGATAGACATCATAGGTGTGAAGACTGATGGGTTTCCAAGGGCCAACGGTCATCAAAATTGGACCCCAATCCCAACCATAGCTGGCGACCACATCAGAGTCTCTTTAAGATCAAGTGACTAGAAAGAGTTACTTGTATTGCGCCTTGCGCACGTGCAGGCGACTGGAATCGCCATTCCACAGGTGGAATTTACCATTGGCCTTTTCGAGCACCCTTCCCTGGAGCTTTGTAAAAATACTGGATGGTGAAAATAAAACCAGTGGATCACCTTCTTGAACGCACTGGCAAAGGTGATTAGAAGATCGTTCGGACCGACTTTCAGATGAGGCTTCACGGTGGCCCTGTATGCAATAAACTGGCTCTCGGTGCTAACGGATGTTCGGAATTATGGTTGAGACTGTCAAGCGAACGACATACTTGAGGATGTGTTGCCCGTTCTAGTTCCGTCATCAGAAATGATTCGCAACAGAGTTGAGAACACTACTCGCCAGTGTAATACTGGCAAACGTGTCAAGGCCTTCGAATACAAGGTCTGCGTTGCTTGCGACAAGGTCCTCTTCAGTGACAGTGAATGTATTCTGAAATGCCCAGTCGGTTTCACCGATCCCTGTTTTCGTGTTCAAAACGAGTCAGCCTAAGTCATACAAGCAAGCAAACTATGGCCTTGGCTGCATTAGTACATTGCACTTCCCACTCATTCAAACCAAGGAACTTGAAGAATGGTCAGTGTATTATCCTGCAGAACCCATAACATCAAAGGTCTCACTGGATCCGGAATTCTGTTGGATCTCAAGAGTTCGACATGAACCGTTGTAGGGAAGGTTGAGACCGGCAGCCATTCGCCATTTCCTGTTCCTTGGCCTCCACCAACTTGACTAAACCTCCATCCTGATGCAATAGTTCTGGTGGTGCTCATGGTACGAAAGCGTTCGAGGAAAGAATAAATACTACTTCAGACACCACGGGTTTGCCTATAAATCACTTTGGGCCATGCGATTATCAGCAGGTATCAATTGCCGAGAATACTCCGATCTATTTCAATCAACATTCGCAGGTCCGGCTAGTTCGACACTATAGATAAGCCTGCCACAGAGTGCCTTCATTTGACGCACTGCGGGGCTTTCCAGCAAGTGTGATATGCACTACGTCCTAGTTGAGCCTCATAGAAGGTAAATCTGACCAGCATATAGATAAGATAACCCAACAATCATTACAGTCGAAACCATCTCGTTGAGGATGTTGTAACATCCGCAATTCAGAGCAGGTACCGGAACCCTTTGGGACGATTTAGCTCGGTGTCTTCCGCATCCAGCTCCCGGTTTAGGTGGCTCAAGTGTTTCCTGAAGATCCATGACATGATGATGCAAAGGGCGTTCGTTACGATGCAGATCGCAAACGAGTTTGCATAGGAAGGTTCCCATGCAGACGGCCAAACATAACTATCAGAGTATGAGGCCTAGCAGGGACCAAGGCTCCGTAATTACTCACGAGCCGAACACATTGCCAAGCTGTGAGAACGAGTTGATGAAAGCAAGAGCCACAGCACGTTTGGAGGGTGGTTGTGGTATAGAGTTACTGACCCAGGCCCAGAAAATGATGAAACCAGCATAGGATTGAGCCATAAGAAATCTTAAGAGATGAGATCAAGAAACAACCAAGTAACGAGTCGGATACCACTTACAATGATATATAACGGTTTACTTTATTCATACTGAATATTGCCATGGAAAATCCAAGAATACCCAGGAGTAGAGATGCGGCAATGTGAAAAAAGCGCTCTCCGCGTGAATCTGAGCGCCTATGTGTCGAGAAATTTGTCGGTGTTAGCCCCAAAGACAGAATGTTTGTAAAGAAATATCACCTTGACAATTTGAACCCCACAAATGTGGCAAATGCCCAAGGTGGTGAACACAGGAGAAGGGACACCGTCGGGGTAAATCCCATGGTTGCACTCAGTGTAGGGAAGAAAGCATTGAACGACAGTGAAACAATCATGCTTGTCAGTGCAACGCAGAGCCACCAAACCTTCCAGTCTGAGAGCGCTAACACTAATCCGGTCGCTGACAGTTTCGTGTTGTCCGTTTCGCCTACAACTGTTAAACCATCCTCTTCCATGCGTAGCTGTGCCAGAGCACGTTCTTGAGGCGTGAGCCACCGACACGGTGACGATGGAAAATCAGGTAGCACAAAGATCGCGCTCAGAGCAACACCCACGGTAAGCGCTCCTTCGATGTAGAACAACCACCTGCAAAAAAAAGATTGAGAACAACATCAACGAGTCTAAAATATGAGATATGAATTCACCTCCATGCTGCATATCCTAAAATGCCATCCATGGAATCAAGAATTGCAGATGCTATCAAGGAGCCGAATGCGTTGCTGATCATCATGCCACACGACAAAATGGCAGTCCTTTCACCCAATTCTCTGCGTATATACCTGTTCAATGATTAAAAATCGTGCAGGAAGAGTGTGATTAGCTTACCATTTAGAGAGAAGGAATAGAGCCCCAGGAAAAAATGCGGCTTCAACAAATCCAATGAAGAACCGTGTAAGGAGAGCACCAGTATATCTTCCCAACGAACGGATCAGACACAGAAATGTATATGAAAATGTAGGGTTTACGTGGTGGTCATGCCTGAATAAGAATCCGTCAGTAGTAAAACAACGATGGATAGCATGCAATATTACCAGTAAGAATAGAAGCAACTCCCCAGATAGTCATGCATACTGGAAGATATAGAGAGGGTTTTCCGAAATGGTTTAGAAAAATGTTACTATCGGACCAGATCACTTCGTTTAACACAGAGTAAACAATCTCGATAGGCACTTACGAAGGCACTTGCATGAGGATATAACCCACATACAAAATACTCAGAATATTATTGAACTGCTGTCCTCGTAAATGAAGATCTTCCTCAAATCCCCGAAGCCTCGCAGCCCTTGAGATGTCGGATCAAAGCCTCGGCCACAACTTCCCAGATTATTCAAGCAACAACTTACGCAGCGTTGTTACGATCGATCTAAAGCCATTATCCACTGGGTGAAGGTCACAAAGAAACGAATAGAAAATCTACTCACATAGTTCAGAATGTATATCAATACCAATATTGACATCCGGGTATCCACTTTCCTCAGCAGACTCTTTTCTATGCGTTCCCGGTCACCTGGAGATAAACATGGCATGGCTTCGGAGGCGTTGTCGTCATGCAATTCCGATAAAGCAGCGTCCTCAGAATCTCTTGATTCCACAGCTTTGGGGGGTGAATGATAATTCCCAACACAGGGTCATCGTCAAACCGAAGATGTTCCGGTAGCAGTATAAGGTAAGGACTCACATAGCCTAGAGTAACCGTGACTAGCACCTTCATATGTTCTATATGCCATCCTAGCAGAATCTACCAAAGGATAAGTAGAATGTCAATGTACAAGAGGATACAGAACGGCGGATGCAATGAACGTCGGCGTTGTAACTTATTGTGGAAATTACGTTGAACCGCTTTTCTTCCGCATCGGAGCGTGGCCCGTCACCCGAATCCGCAGTGCCGCCCGAGAGTCAGATCTATCTTCAGAAGTTAGCAGCACACTTACCAGACGATCGATTATCAATAACCGCATCATTCATTTGGCAATCACATTGAGAACCAATATGTCATAGCTGACCTACTATACATACTACTAAAGCAAGTACCTGCTGCCTCTCGGTAGCTCAGAAGCACGTTCCATTGCCTCCGCCTCCTTGTTCAGTCGCGCGAGATGTAGCCGATATACCCAACACATAGAAATGTTTAACAAACTCGTCACAATGCATATGAGATACGAGTTGATATATGTTGGACCCCAGGACGATGGCCAGATGTATCTGCGCAGGAACGCTATATTGACAACTTCATGATGCGATGGACTGGAACACTCACGAAGCCCCAATATTGCCAAACGTCGCAACCGTGGTGACAAAAGCAATCCCGACAGCGCGTTTCGACGATGATTCGGGAATAGAATTGCTCACCCAGGCCAGGAATACCACATAAGCAACAGATGCCTGGGTCATGAAAAAGCTGGGGATGCATGAAGACCCGTCGCCTCCGAAAAATAAAAATGACACACAATGAAATGTAACGGATCGCTGTGTCCATGGTTGAGATTGCGATAATAAATCCTATGATACCTATGATCATGGGTCCAGCGATATGCCAGAACCTATCACCACTAGAGTCCGAGTGCCTACGAAAGAAAGAAAAGTCAAGGATTATACATGTCAACCACAGATTGACAAAAACCTTGCTACGAGAAAAGAAGTGGCGGTCCCTGTTAGCCACGGAGGAGCACACAGCAAGAGAGTGATGGTAGGGCTGTAACCCATGGTTGCACATAGCGTAGGAAAGAAGTTCCCAAACGAAAGAGCAGCAACCATGCTGGAGAGCGATACTCCCAACCACCATAACTTCCAGTCTGTCAGTGCATCCCACAAAGATGATCCGTTCGCTTGCTTGGATATATCTTGTTCGAGGCCGCGTTGATCTCCCCTCATTCGCATTTGTGCGAGAAGGTGTTCTTCGCTTGTAAGCCAGCTCGCAGGAGATGATGGAAAATCTGGAATGATGGAAAAAGCCAGAGCAGAGATGACGAGAGTCAGGCCACCCTCAATGAAAAACAACCACCTATTTTTTTTATAAAAAAAAGAAAGAAAATCAGGGGGCTCAAACAAGCAAACATCGACCCTAATCACCTCCATGCGGGAACACCTAGTATGCCGTCTGTTTGAGACAGAATACCAGATGCGATCAAGGAGCCAAAGGCATTGCTAACGGAGCTTCCACAAGTGAGAATTGCCATCCTGAGGCCAATTTCATTGCGTGTGTACCTTTTCGTTTCAGAACGAGGATAGAAAATTTCATGTTCGAAAAAGTTACCATTTGGAAAGAAGGAAAATAGCACCAGGGAAGAACATAGCCTCCACAAACCCGAGTGAGAAGCGCGAGAACAAAGCTGAATGGTAGCTAAAAAAAAATACCGTTAATTTGGTGGGATTGGGGACCAGTGTACTTACGAACCTCTGAGAGACGCCAGTACCAATAGATATCAACCCCCATAGTGACATCCCCCCTGAGAGGTACACCGAAGGCTTCGCAATTCGACTGAGGAACCAATTTCTTTGGACTGATGCTCAACAAGTCTTCATATTCAAAGAGTCGAAGCTCACGAGGGTGTTTGCATCAGCACATAGCCAACGTATAGAATACCAATCAGTGTATTGAATTGAGTGCCGGACATATGCAAATCCTCTTCTAGGCCTTTCAGTCGTGCAGCCCTAGTAGAATGCACGATGACTATGGCTACTGCCAGTGCGCGATATTGTTTAACGACTCACGCTGCATTATTTCGGTCCATCTTGAGTCAAACGGGGTTGAGTTCTCGGGTGATATAGCAACCGCAAACTGTTCAAAGTTTCACTCACATAGTTCATGATATACACCAAGACAAGGAAAGCACAACGCAGATCCAGCTTCCGAAGGAGTGCTTTTTCAATCTTCCTGCGTCTCTCCGAGCCACCGAAAGGCTCTTCGTCAATGTCCCCTGCCAGTTGTAGAAATGTGCCATACTCGTCCGCCTCACCATCCCGGAGAAGGCTATCACTTGCCAGTGGAGGAAGGTGTGACATCCCGTTGGTGGATATCTGGATGACCGACGCGATTGAACAAGTTACTTCGTCCGAGTCTCCCAGGCTGGCAGCTAATCAAAGCAAGGTCTCCCGCTGAGTGGTCACCCGTGTGACACTGCAATCTGAGAACAACTAGAATGTCGGCTTCGACAGTTCTGCTATCGCCTGCGGTAACGCCTTCCACATACCACAGGGTTGTTTCCCCCACCCTGCGCGTGCCTTCCGATCCCCTCCTCCCCATCCCCGTTGGTCTCTTGGCATGTCAACGTGAGGCAGTCGAACAAATAAGATAAGCTTATCACAGCTGAGACCTTTCATAAAGGCGACCCTCTCCTACGCGAGTTGTTCACCACTGTTGTGAGCTCTCGGATCTCACAGACGCCTCCAGCTCCAAGCGGGAGAAGGGGAAAGAAGGAGACCGCATCCACCCCACCTAGCACTCACACTCTCGAAATCATCTTGCATGATACCATCGTGTTTCCAGAGGGCGGCGGTCAGCCCTCTGACACGGGATTGATCCAGATTGCTGATGAGAGGGTATGGAAGGTTCTCGAAGCAAAGCGTCACGGTGGACATGCTGTTCACTACGTACAAGCAGACGACGCTGAGGTGGATATCCTTCAATTCGCAGTAGGAACTCAGGTCCTAGTCAAGCTCGGAGATGCGGATTGGGATCGCAGATACGATCATGTAAGTGTTTACAGTAATGTGCTTGATTCGGTTGTCGTGAACAGGTCTTTGACGCAGATGACTATGCACACCTCCCAACACCTTTTATCTGCTGTGCTCGAGGATCGCCTAAATATACAGACACTCTCCTGGTCCTTGACGGATGCACCTGCTCCATGCTACGTCGAGCTAGCGAGAAGCATGACCAGCGATGAAATACAAATCATTCAGAACATAGCGAACCGATACGTCTTTGAAGGTCGCAGCGTTCATGTTGAGGTCCAGGAGATGGAAAAGCCAAATGAATCAGAATCCTTGGAAGACCATGCTCGTGGGTTTGCTAAAGCTATCCCTGCCGACTATACTGGGGGGGTCATGAGGGTCGTGATCATCGACCGCATCGATCGGAATCCGTGTGTCCTTACGCTCAGTGCTCGAGATAATGGTACTGATCGAACTCACTACACAGCTGTTGCGGCACTCATTGGCCCAGTTTACACAACCTTCAACTCTTCTTGGTTCCTCAGACAGAGACCCTCGCTCGCTCCAACACCACCTCTGCTAGGCTGTATTTCTATGCCGGGCCACGACTCATTGAGTATCTGACCAATACACACAAGCAGCTCACGGCGACTGCAGCGACTCTCAGCTGTGGGGCTCCCCAGGTTCCAGTTCGCGTGGAACAGGTGATAGACGAGCGCAAGAAAGCAGAGAAGCGCGTTGGTGACCTGGAGTCTGAACTTGCAAAGTATATCGCGAACGGCATCGCAGAGGAAGTGGGACAGACATCGGGTTCTGTATACGTGAAACATGTGCATCGTGTGGATGATTCCGTCAACCCACTTGGATTTTTATCAGCCATCACCACTGCCTTTTCGGTGGCTGCTCGTGCCGAGAGCCAATACCTCCTCATCCTTTCCTCAACGCCGTCTTCTCAGAGTGCAACTGGGACTAGTGTTCTCTTGATGTCTGGCTCAACTGAGAAACATGTAAAGGAAGCAGGAGTGCTGCTGAAGGAAAGGCTAAACACGAAAGGCGGAGGGAAAGGTACGAGATGGAGCGGGAAATTGACCGGAGTTTGGAAAGCAGGACGTGAAGACGCAGCTATCTCAGATATCCTCCAAGTCATCCGAGACACCGATGCATGCTAGAAGACTTTCCGTAGGACCTGATGTACAATCGATCATAAACTTGATGAAATACTCCTGGTAGAACAATATTAATATTGAAAGTGTGCACTGTGGTCCGGGATATGCGAGCCCCATATCAATAACGGTGCAATCGACCACCCGGGAGCCTGGACCAAGCAGATGGATCCTAAAAATATCTGCCGAAGTGTGACGATTACGAGCTACCCTTGATGAAGGGGGTGCACGCGGGTTGTCAGACCGTGACCAGGTGCTCGTTTTCGGATCATGTCGGAATTCTGATATGTTCTTACCGGAAATTGCCGCTTTGATCGCGATCGTTTTCCGCCTTGCGAAAAAATTGTCAGCTAGTCGCCCGGCCCAGCTGAAATGGCAGGATCAGGATACATCCACTTCGCGAAGGCTCTCAGTCCGCAGGGTTCAACTGCATATGTGTTCCAATACTCAGATTATTTGCCGTTGTCCACCAGCGTTTGGGTGCACCTTTTCCCGGCGGCGGCCCGGCCGCTTGGCACCGATGATACTATGGCGTCTTATGACATACCCAAGTCGAGTATTTAGGAAGAGCCGAGTTTCTTTCTCAGGTGCCGCCTTGTCCTCCCAGACTCGAAGTTGCCAGTGCCCACAGAAGAAAATCATTTGAGCATGAAGGCGGACATAGTATCCATTTCCGACAATCCAGACAACGAGTTTGGTGGCAAGGAAGCACGCAAGACGCTTGAGCGCAGGCTCCTGTTGAAACTCGACCTCCGAATGTCTATTCTGGTCGTGATCTACATCCTGAACTATGTGAGTTCGCGCATTGGTTATCCGTTGAGGCTTCGGGCTGACGTACCAGGTGACAGATTGACAGAAACAATGCCAGGTATGCGTAACAATAATAGTTCCAGAGGCTATAGTAATGGTGGCGAATCAGCGCTGCTCGGGCACGAGGACTCACGACCGATCTTCATCTTGTCGGCCAGCAGTTTGCCACCTTGCTATCCATCCTATATGTGGGCTATATCATCATGCAGATCCCTTCGTGAGAAAATTGCTCTTTCAGACCGTGCCTATGTTGGTGACAATATTTCAGTAACATGTTTTTGAACTATATCGGAAAACCATCCCTATACTTGCCTTTTTGTATGATCGTCTGGGGCGTCATTTCCGCTTTGACGGGTATCACCACAAAGTAAGTCACCCATGCAATGTCCGGGGACAAGCGCCAACTTGAATTCTGTATGCAACAGTTTCACCGGTGCATTGCTGACGCGATTCTTCCTTGGTTTCGTGGAAGCAGCCTTCTTTCCTGGCGCTCTCTTCCTGATTTCAAAGTGGTCGGTCGATTGGCTACTGTAACCGAAACCATTTCACTCAGCTATTGATGACAGGTACAAGCGAGATGAAATAGGTCTGCGCACTGCGATACTATATTGTGGCAACATTATAAGCAATGCATTTGGGGCCTTGATTGCATCTGGCATTCTAGAAGGGATGAATGGTGCACTGGGGCATGCTGCCTGGAGGTCAGTTCCTTCTCGAGACTCGCTTGTTGGACACCACGTTGGTCTTACCGATGCACGCCAGGTGGTTGTTCTATGTCGAAGGGGCCTTGACGTGTTTCGTTGCAGTTTGCGCCATATTAATCCTTCCGGATTTTCCAAACAACACACGTTGGCTTACAGAAGAGGAACGTCGACTTGCTCTGAAGCGCATGGAGGAAGACGTTGGGGTCGGCGATCAGGGTGAAACCGAAATAGAGGGGAGGGCACATGGGTTATACCTCGCTGTAACAGACTGGAAAGTATGGTTATTCAGTCTTGCGATGACAGCGCAAGTTGTTGCACTGTCTTTCAATGCCTACTTTCCGACGCTGACCGCTACACTTGGTTACAATCCGACGGTGACCCTCCTATTGGTTGCACCTCCGTTTATTTTCGCGGCGCTCGAGACGTTTTGGCTGTCGAGGTATTCAAAAAAAAACTGATTCGAAGTATCTAAAAGCACTCACCAGATAATTAGACGTTCGGATAAGAAACAAGAACGGTTCTACCACATGACTAGCTCGTACGCCGTGGGTATCGTTGGTTTTATCATCGCCATCAGTACGATGAATAATGCAGCGCGCTACGTGTCTCTGTAAGGGGCGTCTACTCACTTTGGAATAGGGTACTGAAAATGACAGTTTCCTCATGGCACAATCGTATGCCGGATTCGTGGTGATGTATGCGTGGATGAGCA
>JBBPPG010000164.1:0-41537 GCA_038091855.1 Leccinellum luteum | reverse complement strand
AAACAAGATTGGAGTGGGAAAATGATGATGTATATGGATTTTCCTGATGGTATCTGCAATCCTGTGTATGCATACTGCAGCTCAAGTGAGTAAAATCGGTCATGACACACGACGAAAAGGTGTTTACAATACGAGACTCAGCCATGAATTTATACAGCGCTTGAAACTTCTGCTCGTTCATTGACCCATCAGGCACACGGAGATTGGCTTTGAACTGTATCTTAGGAGTCCGAGATTGATGCTTGAGCCAAGATTTCAGTTCCTGGTTGTCTTTCAGAGGTTCCTTGCAAGTCTTCAAAGCGAGGTTCTTGGGCCAGTTGTCCGCTCGGCTGCAAGAAATGTCTCAGGCTATGTATGCACTGGATATTGTCCGAGAAAACCTACATAGGCTGATCAAACATTCCAGCTACATGTATCTGTATTTCATTTGTTGATTGCCCACCGAAGTTGGGGATTGCGGCCGAGAACGTCCCATACCATGCAGGCACTGGCTGGATATGCTGAGCATTTGTTGCATTAGAAGTACCGCCGGTTTCGTGAGGGTTCGTCCCCGTTTGCGAGGGTCCGAAACTCGGCGGCCGAGTTCTTCTCATTTCCATCAATTTTTGCATCTGAGCTGCAGCAGCTTCGGGAGTGATATTCAGGTACGATTGATTTTGACTGGAAGGTGCCTGGGAGGCACCACTGGGAGGACCACCGCGGGACTGCAAGAATTGGGCCATCATTTCGGTCATCGGATGTTTCTGCTCGTCAGTCGTAGATCCTGCCGGCCGCTCAGGTACATTGGGTGGGTATGGTTGGGAAGATGGGCCCGCCTCTGCTAACCCATTTTGAGGAGCTGATCCAGCAACTCCGGTTTGTGCAGTCATGGCTTCTTTTGCCTGGACTATCTTCAGGTAGTGAGGCCTAAGGAATACTTTGATCTGCTCTTTAAGCCGAACTCTGGAGTCTCGGTCCTTTTGGAGCCCATCCAAAATTGCTGCCTGACCAGTGCTTTGTGTGCCTGATATCTGTGATTCTATTTCTGCGAGTTCCTTGTCCAGTTGCCTGAGACGTTCCATCATCTGTCCAAATTTGAGCCCACCTGGCGTTACCACTTGATCGAAGATCTGGGTATGGCCGGAAGGTGGTAACGGAGTAGTAGTGGCGCTAACCGCGGGTGTTGACGATTGCACGGTGGGGGTAGCCTGAATAGGTTGAGCGGGGGATGGATTACCGGGAACGGGTGTCGGCTGTGGAACCTGTAAGGGCATTGATGGCTGAGAACGGTTCTGTGGTGGGCGTGCGGGAGAGAGTGCGGGAGAGTCGGGAGAGGCTTTTGAAATGGTATCGGCAGGAGCAGCTGTGGACGGTGGCATGACGGGAAACAATAGAGGGTGTTGGCGGTTATTGTATGGTGGGAGAGAAGGTGGGCCACTTCAAGTCTAGGCAGTGTTACTGGCAGCGCGCAAGTTTAGATCTGCTTCGTCTGTGAGAAAGTGCGATGACTAGATTTCCAAGTGGACTCGCCTAGAAACGATAGGATATGCGGATACTAGTGTTCCCATCTTCTGAAAAGGTCCGTCGCACCTCCGAGTTCTGAGTCACATTGTACGACATCCACAAGTCACCAACATGTCCGCGCCTATTGGAGGCCCACGCAACGACGCACAAAATACTACCAACCCTGCTCCGTCTGCAGCTGCCGCAGCCGATAATACAATGCCCAAGGACGGTCTGCCAATCATGCACCAAAGTTTGCAATCGCGATCACTACCCCAAACGATCACCCCAAGGGGCTGAAACTCCAATTCTTAGCTCGCCTACCACCCATCCTTCCGTGGCCAGACATCGGTCGTATCGCCAAATGGTCTGTTTCCTCGTACAAGTTCGGTTTCGGCGCCGAATGCTTGAGGGACGGCGATCCCGACACCTTTTGGCAGTCAGTACTATACTTTGTCAATCATCGTGGAATGTTCATTCATGTCCAACCTTTTGGTCCACTACATAGTTCTGATGGCCCCCAACCTCATTTCATAACTATTGAATTCCCTCGCAAGGTCGCGATTCAGGTCGATTCGATTCCATTGTTTGCTTTTCTTCACTGAGGACCCTGATCATACGCGGCCACTCAGAAAATCAGCATATATCTTAGTTGGCCATTAGACGACTCTTACACGCCATCGACCCTGGCGATCCGGGCCGGCACTGGTCCAAGCGATCTCCAAGACGTCCGAGTAGCCACCCTCGAGAAACCTGACGGCTGGATCACCTTTGATGTGTCGTCAGAGCTAAGCGAAGACGGTAGCACTTAGTGCGTTTTTCGGCCAACTGAAATGCTGTTGCTTCACTTCATTTACTGCCATCCAGCAATCCGGTCCATGCGTATGTTCTTCAAGTCATTATCGTAGCAAACCACATGAGCGGTAAAGACACCCACATTCGTGGACTGAGGATTCTCGGACCCATGGAGTGCGTAAACTCATTTCCCCAGTTGTTACAATCGCCCTGATCCTTCGACTCGTCAGGGACACCGTCGCAGACGATGATCCATTTCCTTTCACGTCTCCTGCGTTCAAGATGTACGAGACAATTCGATAGATTATTACCCTACACCACATTATTGGTATTCTACATTGTATACGTGTCCGTAACATCGTCATTCGCTAGTTCGGCGGTGCGGAATCTCCAAAGCACCAAAGTAGACAACTGTAATAAATCAAGAACCCGGACTACAGCAGGAAACTATAGTCGACCGCTATTCACCGTGTTGGTATGACGGGACATGTTGAAGCCCAGCATACTGCCTCAGCACCGTTGGGTTAGTTGGTCCTCGCATCTGGGAATATGACGCGTGGGCATGCCCATTGTAGTATGATTGAACTCCTTGTGCTCGAAGGGGTGAACCACCATTCATTGGGTACGAATTGGTGGTACGAGGGTAAGACGGCCATTGTTCGTGAACATGTGTGGATGACTGGGCTATAGGCTGTGTCTAATGTCGGATTCAGTACATGTGCGAGAAACGATGACGGAAAACTCACTTGGAAGGTAGAGGGGTATGGAGTTAACCCAGTTGCTGAGACTCCGTGAGGCGCAATAGTATACCGGGCGTGTTGGGAGGGATTAGGGTCCTGGACCGAGTAAGTTGGTCGAGAAGTTGAGAATCCGCCTTGTTGGGGCTGATAATGGGCAAAAGTGACGCCTGCAGATGGGGCCAATGGAGTATGGGAACGAGAAGAGGGAGAAGAGGCAGCTGTCTCGTATGGGTATCTTGCATTGGAAGGTGAATTTTGGTAGTAATCGCTGTTGGGGTGGCCTCTGGGATGATTTGACGTCTGGCCATAATAGCTTTGAGTACTGGAGGCCTGTACCCTCTTGCCGTTCACTCCATGCGCAATGAAGTTGGTAGAACTACCGAGCGATGAACTCTTGGAAGTTATCAGACGGCATTGTTGACAAATGAAGTCCTCAGTATCCCAATTACGCCGTGGATGCCCGGCCATCGTATCTTGTTTATCATGGCAGACGATATGCTGCCACTTGCCGCATACGCCACAGCACAAGAGGGGAACTCCATCGTCCTGTAAAAGTATGACGTCAGGAATGAACATCGGAACGCAAGCAAATCTGACCTGGTTGATTCCCTTTCGTCCACACACTTCACAATCCAACTCCCAGTTCTCAACCGGACTGCGAGACCCACTGCCTGTGCCATTGATCGGGACACTCAATGGGGTCGAATTCTTGCGTTGTCCAGCTGGTAGCAAGGTAATACCCGTCCCTTCGTGGAGGACGTCCAAAATTACGTCGGGCCTACGCTGCAGTTAGAACACCAGACACTATACATCAATGACAACCGAACTTGATTTCTGCTTCTTGCGTTTCGACGGGTTGCTGTTCGGCAGATTGTTGTTCCCGAAGCTCGCGCTCCTTCCGACGTTGCTCGCGAGCATTCTCCCTTCTGAGTCTTTCTGCTTGTTCTTTTTGCTGGCGAGCTTCAAATCTTCGCGTTCGGCTCATTTTTTCTGCCTCCTCCACCCGTTTCCTCATCGCTGCACGTTCTTCTTCCTTTTCGGACTCCTTCATCGCAATCCGAGAGGAACGCTTGCGATGCACGACAGCATCCTCTATCCGTCGTTTTTTCTCAACTTCCTTTTGGAGAAATCAACAAAGGACATCTCTAATAAAAATAAAACATACCCTGAGTTCAGCGGTAACCATGGGCACGATACATTGCGACAATACTTTATGGAGTGCCTTCTCTGCGTAATGAGTTGCGGTCTCGAACTGTTGTCCGATGCTTTCCCATTCTTCTAGAGTCACACATATCTATTGAAACTGATCAGTGAATGGTCGGCTCAACATACCAAATGATACCAACCGTTTCCCACTCAACGAAGTCACCGGGAGCAAGTGTAGTGGCTGGGTCAGCAAACTTTGCATCTCCATCCTGCTGATCGTCAGCCATCAAATCTGTTTCATTCTCTGCTGGTGTTGGGCTCGTTTCCTCCGCATCTAGCTTCTCGTCGGAATCGCTTTCGGCCCTCTCTGTGTCGTCTTCACCGTCACTGAGTTCTGTGAGCTCGCTGATCGAGCTATTATCACTTTCTAAGCCAGTCCTCGTTTTTTTTCCAGCAGGTAAGGTGTCAGAGGGTGAATTCTTGACATGGCTCTTGTGGGTATCGCTCTTGCCCAACCATTCATCAGGGATTTCCTGCCACTCGTTATCTTCCACCGTTGTGCCTCGTAATCGCGCGCTGACCCTTATGCCCGTGGGTTTGCGAGGAGACATTGATGCAGGCCTAGTGCGAGAGCTGGCCATTTGGCGTTGAAACTCGGCGAGATCCCTCGCCTGCGCATCCAGTCTTTGATTTGCCCGTGTTTTCGCAGCGCGCCCCTCTCTCGATCCAGGAGAGGACTGGGATTTTGCCTTGCTGCGGGTTGACCGTGCAGCAGATGGTTTCTCAGGGGTTCCCGAATTCAAACCGATCCGCTGACGTTTCGTTGCTAGGGGCCGTGGTTGCTCCTTTGCTGCATTCCTTGAGTTTCCACCTGGTTTCCGTTTCCGCTTTAGGTTCAATCTGGGCGGTTCTCGCTGAATCCAGAGTCTGTCGCCTAGTCCAAGACATTTAGTTAGCGTTGTCAGTAAGACGCACGTCTACATACCACCGATAAGCCAGTAAGCATTGCTCTTCGCGTCATATCCGACGGGTTCGATGCGCTAAATTGACAAGGGGGTAAAAATTAGACAAGATGGTGAAAGGTGTTCATAACCCGACATACCCAGCTTGCTTGCTCGTCGTCGGTTTTCATCTGCTGACGGACCCTGTTGGGATTCTGAAATTGCCATTCCGCCAAGATATGCAAAGAATCGAGCTTTGCAAGCATTGAGAGATCTAACCAATCAACCTGTTTCTCCAGTGGCTCTAGTGTTTCATAAATATCTTCCTCCTCGACCTTTGCTGCAGTGGAGACGTCCTCCGGGTCTTCGGCTCGAGTTGCATCTTCGGAAGAAGGCACGGGCTCGGGCTGGTCGGGCTGCGAGGGTTCATTATCAGGTTGCAGTTCCTGTAGCGGTGCCCCAAGGAGGGAAGCACACGGAGGTGCTGTAGATGCCCGGGAGGATTCTACGACGTAATGTTGAGAACGGGTTGGGAGGCCAATGGGGCTAGCTTGCGGGTCTCTCCTCTGGTACTGGCGTCGCAGGACATTCTGCCAGCTTTCAGTCCTGGAAGGAAAGGGACATGAGCATAGACATTGAGCCACAATGAAGCGGCAAGGTGTAGAGAAGATACCCACGTTATCTTCCTGTCCTGTGTGAGAGTTATGAGCAAACGCTGCATAACGCGGGGTAGAACCCGATTGGTGCAGTGGACAAGATCGTTTTCAACGTCCTAGGAGGAAAAGAAGAACATGGTGAAGGTGCCGAGCATTTACGATGATATGGAAGCTTACGATGAGCGCGACGTCGGCCATGGCAAGCAGAGGGCTGAACGTGAAGAAGAATTGGGAAAAGGCAGCCCATTTCCAGTGACGACGAAGCTGGTAAATGTTTGAATCGTAGGGGGTCTGTAGTTGTCGGTAAACGGTGGGAGCTTGAGGGGTCGCGGAGGAAGTGACGGTGCGGGTAGCGGTGCGGCGAGGCATAGGCGCAGCCAAAAGTGAACCCTTATAAAAAGGTCGGAGATCTACCGGCAGGATTGGACCAAGCGGGACAGTTGCAAGACCGTAATATCGCTACAGCAACGATAAGGCAAGGTCGATGCAACCAATCAATACTTGGCTAATAGAAGAATAAAATGACAAGAGAGCTTAAGCAATATTTGGTTGGCCTTAGTTGACTTGAACTTGACTTGACTTTGCAGCAGACTAAGACTACAGTTCGATTCCATTCGAGTTCGCCCCCCTTTGCAAATTTTCACCACAAACATATTTCCATAAACGGATATCTTTGACACGAAAACTACCCGTCCTGCTTTCTCATCCGTTTCCGCATCCTCGCCTTGGCTGTCTTGGACATGCGACGGGTCGCGGGTGTTTGGTATCTGTCTTATGACATCAGCGTTTGGTAGCGTCCAATCCGTTGGTACCACTCACGTCTCCCGTTTCTCGTTGCTGCTGCCTACGATGGCCGTGGTGGATAGCGTGACCTTCATGTGTGGCGCGAGCGATTGCTTTGCACTGCTAGGATGAATGAATGATTCTACCCGCAACACCGGGTCACGTACTGTGAATGACCATCAAGCACCACGGCTAGCGCATCCCTTCGGTCCTCGCCCTCTTCCACCGGAATCCCATCTCTTTGCTCAGACAGGAGTTGGTTGTACTGATGGAGCCCAGACACATCGCCCTCGGATACGTCGCGCCCTTTCAGGTACTCACGCTTTATGATCTCCACAACAGAGACCAGGCGTGGGATGGTGGAGGCCGAGACTTCCCTCGGCGGCGAATAAAGCACGAGCGGTTTAGATGGATTTTCCTAGGGTGGTGTTGGACACTTGCTCATTTGTGAGCAATCGGAACGCACTTCGAAAAAGTCCAGTGCTTTCTTGACCCAAATGCACATTTTCCCCTGTCTGGTTATCCGAATCGAATCCGATGTAGTAGTATCTTCACTGGGCGCGACCACAGGCTCAGCGACGCGCTCGACGTCCATCGACTCCAACATTGCAGATCGTGGCGTGAGAAAGGAGAGATACAATTCTTATGTAGACTACGCGTCCAATCTAACGAGCTACCATCGTCCTCCCGCTGCAATCGCGTCAGGATAAAATCACCGCAGAACGGGTTAAATAAACTCACGTGACAGTCTTCCTTTCCGTAGCAGCCGTTTCCGCCTTGGCACGGTTCAGGATCTTTTGGAACTCGGCTACACGATGACGCATGCGCGAGTGCATGTAAGCCTTGCAACATTTGATGTGGTAGTGGAGGTAGTCGCGGAACAACTGGATGTGTGAGATCGTATTATACGACACATCAGGCTTAGAAAAGTGGCGGGGAAAGAGCACAAAGGTGACATATCCAATGTCATCGGAATTCCGCAGCCCAGGCACGTCTCGAATCTCGAGCGGCGGATCACGATTGGTGTAGAGTACTTGAGGAGCGTTCTGAATGCTGGGCTGGCGTCGAGCATCTACGAATTCCTAATGGCGACGTCATAGAAGCTCTGCCTTCGAGTCGGACGCAGATGGCTTACCTGCAGAAACACCTTACCAAATATCCTATCTGTTTCCTCTCGGAAGACGGTCGAGAAGATCACCGTCACCCGATCGGGCGATGCGCGAATGTATATGGCCTCTTCATCACGGTAATGGATCTGCATTAAATCCCCGAGTGCGGTACCCGATGACTCTAATTCTTTCTGCTGATGAAAAGCCAGTTCGAATGGGGCCGCAAGGGCATTGCGCTTTATCAGGGCGATGGATTTAATGAACGCATCCCGACTCGCTGGAGCGGGTCAAGTAAGTTCGCAACTAATACTGAACACACACCTTCGTCAGCCGGGAGTTGTTCGAGATCAATATCGAGACTGATGTGGTATTCCGGTTCCGTTTGAGCATTGATCAGGGTGCCATATTCCCGTCTGAGTACGTCAAGGGCGCCGTATGCCACAAGCTCATCCCAGCAACGAATATTCATCGACAGTCGCACCACCGTCTTTTTGTCTGGAGTCGACAAGCGGAATCTTACTCCGTCGAAATCTACGAACAGAACATCGAGGGACGAAGGTCTTGTGGACAATCATTTGAGTATGATCTCCCCTGGTAGCGCACAGATTATCGACCCACTTAACAGCCTTTTCCGCCAAGGTAGTTTGTATGATAACATTGTGAGACTACGATCGTGTTAGCTTGTGCTGGACCGTGCGATCAATCTCGCCGTACCTCGAGGAGGATCATGCTGTTGCTTGTGCACGACTAAACTGTCACGTGGGAAAAACCCGATATCGCCTTTCCCTCCAGAGCTTTTCAGGCTGTTTGGCAGAACGGTCACTGACATAGTTTCACAAAAAAAATCATTGACTTGCAAATAAATTATGGGTAGGCTTCTTTACTTTTGCTGTGATCATGAATCTCATTCAGATTAGCGCCCAAAAAAAAGGCACCCAAGATGTCTCTCAACGAGTTTCTTGGTGATGACAGTGTGTACAATTTTTTGTGTAGCCTCTCGTTCCCTGGTTGATCCTGCAACTAGCTCTCGGTTCATGGGCCGATGAAATGGACTCCCTTCCGACTGCCCGTATGCACTTCATTCATTGCCTGTACTATCTCATCCTGTCCACTTCTTCCAGCATCGCTGAAGACGGACGAAGACAGGCGTCCTGGTGATCGCTTTGGTAGACGAGACGACTTTTCATCTTCCCGGCGTATGTTGAGTCTTCGATCGCCGTGCATCCTACCGATTCATTCCTTTACCCAGCCGATCGTCCGTTCTCTTCCAGAGAAGAAGTTCCGTTGCCATCCCATCCACCATTCACTGCATTCATCGGAAATCTCGCTTTTGATATCACTGAAAGCGAATTGGCTACCTTTTTCGGTTCTCATGAGGTTCGTAGTTTGTTCCGCGATGTCTGCAATTTCCAACGTACAACGTAGACCAAGTCCATTAAAATAATCAAGGACCGCGACGACAAACCCAAGGGTTTTGGTTACATCGAATTTGCCGAGCTGGATGCTCTAAAGGATGCATTGTCGAGGACAGGATCTGTTCGTTATTCTGGATTTTCTGATTACATACGATTACTGATGCTTTATTAGCAACTGTCAGGTCGCAGCATTCGAGTGAGTGTTGCGGAGCCCCGTGAGCCTATATTTAGAGTTTCGTTCGAAAGTAGACTCAATCCAACTTTAGCGAAGGAAAGGGCTGGGTTTAGCGTTGGAGCCCCTGAAGATGATTCCAAATTTTCTGGAAACTGGCGCAGGGATGGACCCCTTCCGTCTTTCGGTGATTCTCGTGAGCCTTCGCGGCGTCGTTTCGAAGGACAGCCAGGAGAACGCCAGCCTCCTCCACCAAGCGTTTCTGACGATGTCAGCGACTGGAGGTCATCACGACCGTTATCGAAAGGGGCCGAGCCAGAAGCGCCGCCGGCTCATCGGAGAGGCTCGGGTTTCTCCAATTTAGAAGGTCAGGCAGGCGCTGCGGATAAAGAAGAACATTGGACTATGGGGAGCAGATTTAAGCCCTCAGCGCCTGAGGAGTCTACGCAAGGAAAGTTCGGTAACGTACCAAGGGGCAGATTTGATTCTGCCCCTGACGAGGGCGACTGGCGAGCAAGGAGAGCTCCAGGCGGCACATCCCGTGAGTGTATCTGGATAATTTTCGGTTGTTGCTAATTCGCCTGCTCACAGCAAGCGGTTCTACTCCTCCAACACCTCAGATTAGCCGCAAGAAGCTTGAGTTACTGCCTCGCACTTCCACAGGTTCTACTAGCCCATCCCCCTTATCCTCTCCGAAGTTAGCCTCCAATGCCCCTAGACCGAGTCCGTTCGGATCTGCAAAGTTAGTTTATCTCTGTGAAACGAAAGAAATCATTTACTGATATATTGCAGGCCGGTTGACAATACTGCAAAGGAACGAGAAATTTCTACCCGCTTAGAGCTTGCCAAGGATCGTGCCCCGCAGCATTCGATGTCACGCACAAGTTCTCGGCAAGCCACCGAAAGGGGACCCGCACATTCGAATAAAGTTTCATCTACTTCCCCATCCACTGCTTCCGCAACTATCAGACCATCATTCAGTTTTGCGAATGCCGTTGGCGGAAAACCGACCGCTGCCGGAACGGCGGATGATCAGAAAGCCGGCGAAGAGGATGGAACCGTCGCCGCAGACAATATTAATGTTACTGATCAGGTGGTCGACTTGTCTAACTAGATGATTTTTATGCTTCAATCGTAGCGTTGACATTAGGATTCTCAGCATAGATAAGTTAGGTGTGGATACTTGAATTCTCAACACAGGATACATGAAGTATATGAGACAATGTAATGTCTTCGCTACTGCCGCTGGTGAAGCTCTGGATCAACGAACTTCATGCGTCCGCGGCCTAGAACGAGTGAGGAAACATGCCGAGACCCGCGGATAGTCAATTAACCAATGAACGTACCTTTGAAACGGACGCCTTGTGTCGAATCTGCCTTCTCATGATCGCGCAGTTGTTGGATGCGCTCCAATTCTCTGAGTTTCACTTTTGCCAATCGTTCTTGTTCTTCACGTTCCAGACGAGCATCGTATTCTTCTTCTGTCTCTCCTGAAATACCGTTTCCCTCCGACCTTCGATGGTCTTCTAATTGCGGTTCTGGTTCGGAAGTCAGTATTTTCGTCTTTTTGTGCCGACGTTCACGACCTGCACTGCGCGATCGGGAGCGACTATCGTGGCGCTTGCGATTCTTGGCACTTTTTCCTGCCAAAACCAAATTTGGACCATGCTATGGTTTGTAAAGTAATAGAAAACATACTTCTCTCTTGCTCTACGGGCTTCGGCTTTCTCAGTTCGAGTTCGCCACAATTTGATATTGTAATTGGTGTTTGTGGCCGATCTTTGGTGTCTATGGGTACTTGGGCTAGCTTTCTTATCACGTCGTCATAACCTCTGATCACCTTTCCAAAGACGACGTGTTTACCTAGTGGACTTTAGTGACATGGAAACCAGCTCGACTAAAATTCATACCATCCAGATGAGGACATTCTCGCAGGGTAATGAAGAATTGTGATCCATTGGTATCAGGTCCACGATTGGCCATGCATAGCAGTCTAGAGTAATTCACACGTCAGGCTAGATTCTACCATGTAAAGGCAATGTTCGACACGTACCCTTCTGAATCGAGAGGACGAGAAAGGTCTTCGTCGGGAAAGGTGCCTCCATAGATAGATTCACCCCCGGTGCCATTGTGCTTTGTAAAGTCTGTGGCAATAAGTTGCGAGAAGTACGGAGGATTTGGATGCAGACAGACCTCCTCCTTGAATCATGAAATCATCAATAGACCGGTGGATAATACTGTTCTTGTAATACAATGGACGCTCCGAGATGACCGATAGCCCCTTTTCACCTGTGCATAGTGCGCGGAAGCTGCAATCACCTCAGTCCTGATTCATCCAACTATTAGGTGTGGCTTACTTTTCTGCTGTCTTTGGTGTTGCATTGTTGAAGAGTTCGAAAACGACTCTAGAGAAATATGAGCCTATCTTACATGTCAACTATAGAGACTAAATCAAACCTTCCCGCGGGGTCAGCACCGATGGAAAAGTCAAAGAATACGCGTGGATGGGGCATCGAATGACTTGAACTTGGTTAGGAAGTGGTATGCTTACCTAATAGTGAAGGGTTACATGAGCGAAAGTTCCCTTCGGCGTAACTTTGAGCGCTCACCGGCACACCTCCGGATTAGTAGCACTAGTATCAGGTACTCCAAACTTGCGTTGGGACTATTCAATCAAGGAACCTTCTGACGGACTTCTTAACCCAGTCTACATCCCATACGGCTCGCTGGGTCCTCTACATATTGCCGTTTTGCCCGTGAGTGCGGTTAGTTTATTCATTGTCGTCTTTCTCCTCAAGTTGTGTAAACGCTCATTGCCTTACTATTACTTAGAAGGGACTCTAAATCAGGCCTACAATCGTGCATGACACTGCTTGCTTACTTCCCACACCTGGCCACCCTTCCCCGCTCATTCTCCCATCCAACACTCGTCCATTTGAAACGATATCGCGTGGTATGAGACATTTCAACGTCGTTGTTCTCGGTGGTAGGTACATCCAGTACTTTCAGCGTCTGCAGTGATTTATAATTTCTTGAACCTAGCCGGTGGGGTAGGGAAGTCAGCTTTGACAGTACGATTCGTACAAGATGTCTTTCTCGAGAATTACGATCCCACGATAGAAGGTAGCTGCCATGGTTGCTAATACCGTACCTCTACTGACAATCGATATAGAAGCTTACAGACGTATAGTCGACGTCGATAGCATTAAGGCTTCGGTGAGCTCGTGTGTGTTATACCCCAATCAGATCCGATCTCCCATAAGAATCTTTTTCTTAACCTTAACGCTTAGCTCGAAGTGTTGGATACCGCAGGAGCCGAACAATTTATCGCCCTTAAGGAACTCTACATCAAGGTAGAAAATCTCATATGATCGAAGCACGAGTATCATTTACGCTCATATTTTGCGACTCGTCAGTCTGGCCAGGGCTTTGTTTTGGTTTTCAGGTGTGATATCTTCGTTCCTGTTTTATTTTTTTCACTTATTTTATCTCCTAAGTCTTACTCAAGAAGCAAGTCTTCGTGAGGTGGATAATCTCCGCCAGCAGATCTATCGTGTAATGGGTGACACGGTAAGTAATTCTCTCACGTTGTCAACCTAATGGAGATATTAAACCTAACTTATATGTAGAGCGTTCCTATTGTTGTTGTTGGTACTAAGTTGGACCTGGTTGACGAACGGGAAGTTTCTCGTACTACGATTCAGGCTCTGGTGGCACGCTGGGGCATCCCGTTCTATGAGACATCTGCCAAGCGTAACTGGCACATTACAGATGTCTTTCAGGACCTTGTGAAGCAAATGCTTGCACGGTACCCTGATGATCCTTCGCGCAAGAAACCCCACCGGTTTCGCAAACCCTGCACAGTTATGTGAGATGTTATTGCCACTCTATTTGTATATCACTCAATGCTTGCATGTCCTCCGTCTTTTTTCACATCCGGAAAGGTAGCACAAATGTTAACAATCTCACGTTCGTTTTCATTTTTCACTCCTTATACCCAGACCATTTGTCAGTACCCACTGTGGGCATTACACTTTGGCGTAGCAATGAATTACATAAGCCTTACATAAGATATTTGTATATATTTGTCTGTTTTTTCTTTGGAGCGGTTCTGTTCACACGCAGCTTGCACCACGACTCACATCTGTATTCCTACACCTTGTCACTTTTGCAGAATAATTCGAACAATGGTGGGTAGAAAAGACCATATAAAAGTGTCCTGCTCACTTTTTGAACCCACAGAGTCACACTAATGGTTATAGTAATGGTTACGGTGGTGGGCACGGAGGCGGCGGGTATGGTGGAGGATACGGAGGTAGCGGCGGTGGCAACTGGGGGGGAGGAGGAGGATACGACGATCGAATGGGCAATCTAGGAGGCGGTTTACGCTCCATAGATTGGTCCTCGCAAAAGCTGGAACGTTTTGAGAAGAATTTTTATGTCGAAGACAAACGGATCTCAGCTCTCACTGAGCGAGAGGTGGAAGAGTTTAGGCGAACCCAAGACATAAAGGTGAGTGTCCACTCCAAGGTATTAATGCAGGGTTTGACACCCATATTTTTCAAGATTCAAGGGCGCGGTGTCCCAAGACCAGTGCGAGCCTTTGATGAAGCCGGTTTTCCGGAGTACATCATGGCCTCCATTCGTGCCCAAGGCTTCGCTGCACCCACGCCAATTCAGTGCCAGGCATGGCCAATGGCATTGAGCGGTAGAGATGTCGTTGCAATTGCACAGACTGGGAGCGGGAAGACCATCTCCTTTGCCCTTCCAGCCATGCTCCATATCAATGCGTGAGTGATCATTATCGAGTGGTCAACTTTTGCTTATTCGTGCAGTCAACCTTTGTTGTCGCCCGGCGACGGGCCTATCGCTCTTGTTTTGGCTCCTACTCGTGAGCTTGCGGTGCAAATTCAACAAGAATGCACCAAGTTTGGGTGAGCGATACAGCATCGATCATCACTCCTTTCCGTATGAAACCTTCTACAGGTCGAGTTCGCGCATTCGCAACACTGCGATTTACGGAGGTGCCCCAAAAGGACCCCAGATCCGTGATTTGCAGCGTGGAGTCGAGATCGTAATCGCAACACCTGGTCGCCTTATCGACATGTTGGAAACACAGAAGACTAATCTGCGGCGTATTACTTACCTTGTGATGGACGAGGCTGACCGCATGCTTGATATGGGGTTTGAGCCTCAGATCAGGAAGATTGTTTCTCAAATTCGTCCAGATCGTCAAACACTGATGTTCAGCGCGACGTGGCCGAAAGATGTGCAAAAATTGGCGAATGTTTGTTTTTCCCTTCCAAGCGAGAGGCTTGTTCACCGATGAGATAATTTTTGCAGGACTTCCTGAAGGATATGATCCAAGTCAACATCGGTTCTATGGAGTTGACCGCCAACCACAATATCCAACAAATTGTCGAAGTTTGCAGCGATTTCGAGAAACGAGCAAAATTGATCAAGCACTTGGATCAAATCAGCGCAGAAAACGCCAAAGTCCTCATTTTCGTAGGGACCAAAAGGGTCGCCGACGATATTACAAAGTATTTGAGGCAAGACGGCTGGCCTGCTTTGGCAATTCACGGAGACAAAGAACAGTGAATCATCTTCGCCATATTAGTCTTGATAAGACTAACTTTTCTTCAGGCGCGAGCGTGATTGGGTTCTTGGAGAGTTCAAGGCTGGTCGTTCTCCTATTCTGATTGCCACGGATGTCGCTTCTCGTGGTCTAGGTACGTTTCTTTTCTTTTTCCCAAGCGCTTCAACCTGGACTATGCGCGTGTGAGCGCGAGCAACCCGCAAGGTTTGGCAGTGATTTCGATTGCTCCTCTAGTGGAGAGCATGGGTAAATTGCTAACGGAGGTTTATCTCCAACTTGCTGCTCGCGATTATCACCCACAGGACATTGGCCTCGGAACGGGAACTTGGCTTCGAAGCTGTCTATTAGAGGTTTCCCACTCGTCTATTGTCCGCTCTGTTGGCAACCTCCATCCATGTTAGTTTCGAATGGGCTTGCCCCACAACGTGAACGAACACATGGCAGGTTTCGGACACTAGATTTCGGTGACTCTTCTTCGACCGCTGCCACAATGTTTCCAGTCCTTGTTTTCTTGGCCGTAATGTTTCTATCCCTGTGGAGCAGTTTACGATACTGTCTGCTGCTGTGTCCTGTCCGCAGAAGCGCATCTATCCTTTCCGTTCTTTATTTATTAATGTCGTATGTGCTTCATGTGTTCTCCCGTCGATCTTGCGTCGTCGCCTTCGTCGCCGCTTCGTCCATCAACCGCCTGACCCCGTTGTCTGCATCAAGATGTGAAAGATGTTGGCTACGTCATTGTAGGTGCTTTCGCCCGTGGCCTTGGTGTCGCTAACATATTTGTAGAACTATGATTTCCCGAACAACTGTGAAGACTACATCCACCGAATCGGCCGTACAGGGGTAAGCCATTATCTTGCATCCATTTTTGCATGACTGATGCACTCCTAGCGAGCGGGTATGAAGGGTACATCGTACACGTATTTCACCACCGACAACTCCAAGTCTGCTCGTGAACTCATCAACATTTTGCGGGAAGCAAAGGCCAACGTACCCCCACAGTTGGAGGAAATGGCAATGTACAGTGGAGGGGGTGGTCGAAGTACGTATCTTCATCTTTTCTAATCGATTACTTACATTTAACTTATCATGCAGGCCGCTATGGCGGTGGTGGTGGCCGTGGACGAGGCGGAGGTGGAGGCGGCGGTTCACGATTCGGTGGTGGGGGAGGTGGTGGGGGACATGACAACTACTATGGTAACGGTAACGGTGGTGGCGGTGGTGGTGGTGGAAGAGACAGATGGTGAACCTGGCGTTCTTTCATAGCATAGACGGTTCATGCAGTGGTGTATACCATTCGTAGAGCGTGTTTTTTACCTTGCTTATCCTGTCATGTGGCACTTTGTTAGCCATGTCTTGTAGCCTGTGATCGAATTATTTCACCCGGACTTGGGGTGGGGTGCTGTATTATTGCAGAGTACGGGACAATTGTGCGAACACGGCAATCATTCAATCGAGTTACTTATAAGCAAGTCTTTCCCCTAAATACTGTATATAGTTTGAATATAGCTATGTATACGAGCCAACAAATCTGCATTACGGTTGCAACTGAATAGATTTCATGACATATCCCTCGAGTCCTCCATACACCCAGAGCTCTTGCACGCTAGCACCGACCGTGCGTACCGCGTACCGTTTCTCGTATCCAGGTCCTGTGACGACGACAGACCCGTCGCACATGTCAATCCGTACCTCATGACCTTCGTTCACGGTGAGCTCGCCCTTCCTACCCCCAGCACCCCGTTTCGCATCCTTTGCATAGGTGTCCGTCAAATCTTTCACGAGCTCAGGACACTCGAGGCACACGAGCCCGTTGTTGATGGCGTTTCGTTTGAAGATGTCTCCAAAGGAACCTGCAAGGACGACAGGGACGCCCGCAGCCTTGAGCGCGGTCGCGGCCTGCTCGCGGGACGACCCCGTGCCAAAGTTGTACCCAGAGACGAGTATGACACCCTGGCGCGTGATGTCACTGCTACCATCGGTGGATGCAGAAGGAGAGGAGAGCTGCTGATCCTGGGGCGGCTTTAGTGATGCCACCGTGCCTGCAAAGGTCGGATCGTAATTCTCCATGACGACCTGAGCTTGTCCCTCGAGCGTAATGTCGTCTTGGTAGGTGTATTTTCCGGGATAGAGAGCGTCCGTGTTCAGGTTGTCTTGGGGTGCAAAGAGGAGGCGACCCGAGAAAACGGATGGGAAACCAGGGAAGAGAGGTTCGTCTGCCGTCTGTGCCGCAGCTTCTGGTGAGACACCGAGCGGCTTCGAAGGGGCCTCGTAAAACGTAGGTGCGCCAGTCGGGGGTAAACTGGTGGGGTCAAGCGAGTCGGGGCTACAGATATATCCCTTGATGGCACTGGCAGCGACCACTGCGGGGCTTGCCAGGTATGCTTGTGCTTTGGGGTGACCCATGCGACCCTTGTAGTTCCTATTCGTGGCGCTAATTCCAGTTTCCCCTTCCTGAAGAAGACCCGTTCCAAGACCAATGCAAGGGCCACATCCAGCGGGAAGAACTTTGGCGCCAGAGGCAATGAGCGTGCCCCAATGTCCAAGCCGTTCAGACTCCTGTTGAACCAATGAACTTGCTGCGGCAATATAGAAATCGACGCCTTCTGCAACCCTTTTCCCTTCCACGACGGCTGCCGCGTCTGCGATATCTGAGGCGCGTGAGTTGGTGCAGCTGACAAGGTACGCTTTCTGGATGGGTATACGAGCTTCTTCAAGCTTAGGCAGTGGAGTGGATATTTTAACGCTATTTGGGCCTGACACGTGCGGGACCAGGGTGGAAAGGTCAAACACCAGGTGAGAGGAGTACAAAGCACCAGTGTCTGAAGTCAGGCGGGTAGCTTTAAGCGCATCAAGACGCCGCCGGTTGATGCGAGGATGTTCAGGGGGCGCAGAGATACCAGAAGTACCTGAACTGAAGGAATGGAGTTCAGCCCTCTTGAGTGCATGTTCATACCATTCAAGAAGAGTATGATCTACGGGGAACACACCAACGAGGGCACCCCATTCCGTCGTCATGTTCGCGATAGTTAGACGTTCGTCGACCGAGAGGGAAGCGACGCCTTCGCCCGTGAACTCGATCGCGGAGTTGAGAACCTCGTCTTTATTGAAAGAGCCGCAGAGGGCGACAATGACATCCTTCCCTTTGACACCAGGAGCGAGTTTACCTCTGAGTTCCACCTTGACCATGCGAGGGACCTGCCACCACGTCTTTCCGGTTGCCCAGAGAGCCGCTGCGTCTGTGCGGACAATTGGGGTACCGACGCAGCCGACACCACCATACATGTTGCTGTGACTGTCGCTGGCAACGGTGAGGGTATAGGGAAACGCATATCCCTCCTCGACGAGGATCTGGTGACCGATACCCCGACCAGCGGGGAAGAAATCGACGCCATGCTGGCGAGCAAATGACTCGATATTCAAGTATTTCGCGAGGTTTTTTTCGGACTTATTTTGGACGTCATGATCGAGGGTGAAAACTGGCTGCTTGGAGTTCATGATCTTGGTGCCTCCTATGGATTTGAACCTACCGTTGATTAGCTCTGGAATGCGGGGAAATGGCCCGTTGAATATGCGTACTTGGTGATGACTGGTCCGGTATTATCGTGTGTCATGATATGCTCTGGTCGAATCATGACATAGTCCCCTGCCCTGACCACTTTTCCGTTGGGAAGGTCGACTGCATACTTTTGCACGACCTTTTCGATGATAGTTTGTGGGATGGAGGAAGCTGTCGCGAACCAACGGGCGTATGCGCGTGGGTAGGTGCGAGTTCGCATACTTGAAGAAAACCCCATAAAGCTGTGAGGTCCCAGTCTGAGATCAGATATTCCGAGTTAATGCACTACCTGTGATGGTTTTGGGGCTAAACGATGCAGACTTTGGATTTTTTTTCTATTCGGCTCACACGTGTCATCCTAGTATATACATAAAGGGCTGCCTATCATAGGCCCTATAAGGGAGATATCATTGTACCGCTGATGGGCCAAACTGCTCGTACACCACATTCCTCGTATTATATCTTTCAGACTTGACTAGTGACTTGCAAAAGTACTCAGCACAAAATTTCGATAATAGTCCACTGCATGCATATAGGTGTCAAAAACATCCGGGAGATTTGGCCGCTTCAGGATCCTAATCATTGGGTGGATGAACGCACTACGCCGTCGCAGTAACCGTAGCTGGTGCAGGCATCGAGGAAGCCGCCACTTTCTTGGATCCTGTAGAAGCAAGCGTGTCCCTTGGCTCATCGGGCGCAGAGGAGTGGTCGATCTTTGCCTTTTTCTTCTTCTTGAGCAAGCCTAGCAAACGTCCGTTGAGTGATGGACTGGGAGTCCCTCTGGGGATGTACAAACCTGCAGAAACAGCGGATTTCACATTATCGATGATCTCCTGACTCTCCTCCAAGAATTCAGTGTCGTCAAAGCGATGCTTCTTGCCAGCAGATGACTCAGGATCACCCGATACCGAGGCAATTTTCTTCTCGAGAGCTTCCAGCTTGGCTTTTTTGGCCTCTGCTGCGGCTTTCTTGCGGTCCTCTTCACTCTCCATGTAGTCGACGAGACTAAGAGCGTGTCAAACGCACATGTTAATGAATGAAAAGAGATAACGTGCGCACCGCTTGGCAGTCTTGATGGTGCTCAGTCTACGGCCGCTGAGATCCCTACACGAGTCGTTGTTGTTCGTCTTCTGACTACTCATACGACCACCGGCGGCGCGGAGCTGTGAGCCAAAGCCACCCTTTCCGCCGCGAAGACGGGGTACGATACGGAGAACGACGAGGTCCGATGAGTCGCCATGGAGGTCTGAGACGCGCGTGTGTGGGGTGAGCGAACCGCAATGAGGGGATATGTGCAAGGAGCCGGAGTCGGGTAAATCGGGGTAGCGGTCGGAGAGAAGGTCGTAGAGATCATGTACACGCGTCTCCGATAATACGCGGAGGGAGAGTGTGGGGAACGGGGGAAACGTCGAGAAGAGAACGCTCGTGGTGGACATGGCGAAAGGTGTGGTGTCACGTGAGTGATGATCGCATAACTGGCAACACCGCCACGGTCGACTGATTTTCGAATTCACTTCAATTCAGGCCTCCGAGCACCACAAGTCTGGTACATATTACAGTCGTTTGCATAATAAACTGCAAAGTCGTTTTGCGCGCAATGTTGTGTGGTTATATTTGTATCTTGGAAATATTAATAATAATCATTTTTTTGTGACTGTCGCTCAATAATTCCGAGTTCAGCCCTCTCGAAAGATCTTCGAGAATATGAACAGCGCGTCAACGTCCGTCATGATGTGATGATACGCGTCGCCCTCGCCCTCTTCTTCTCGTCAACCTTCTCGCCGTATCGATGTCGGCGTGTGACGACTCTCCCTCTGAGTTGCCCTGCACGGAACTGACGACGACAGGACGGCACAACAGTGCGCTGGCATGCCCCCACGAAGTGAGGACAATGAACACGACCGTGACAACGATAACAATCCTGCCACCATCCCCATCCTTGTCCTCCCTGCTCGCCCCAGTGTACAGATGCAACCACACACTGCTGTTACCATTTCTTAGCCTTTGCTCTCGTCCGAGTCCTCCAGATGACAACAATGATCGTGACGACGACGGCGCAACAGCGCACCAGTATGAACCCCTGACATGATGCCATGTACAGCTTTTGCACGCATATAGGTACGGGTATACGGAGCACCCACCGGAGCACAGATGAAATTGATTGTGACGCGTGACTGCAACCTCAGGCTAGGGTTTCCCAGCTTTTTCCGGTGAACAAAACAGAACCAAACACATTTTGTGGATTCGCGTTGTGCAGTTTATTATGCAAACGACTGTTTAGCTCCACGACTGTACATGTATGTATGGCTGGATCCAAATCACCAAATATACGCTTCGGAGCAAATGTGCCAAAGCAGAAGTACTAGTGTTGACTTTGAAAGGGAACGCTAAAAGATGGAGTGCTCTCTGCGCATATGGCCTTTTAGCGTATGGCTGTTAGTGAACAAACATGGCACGCGACTTTGACTTTGAGGTGAATTTTGTTGAGGTGTCTCATCAGGCTCTCTTTTCTCATTAGCAACCACCCCAACAACATTCTACCTGTGCTTTTTCAGAGCCTGCGACTCCGTGATAGAAGCGCAAATGGTCGGAGTATCCGCAGCATTGCACAAGTGCGTTACAAACGCCATGATGACAGGGGTAATGACGGTGAAGCTAAGGGTCTCTTGTGTATGGTGCGACCTGACAGAGTGCTGCAGTATCCTGGGGATGTCAACGTTTGGTATCGTCAGTCGGAGTTACCAATACATACCGCCTCCGTCCAGTTGTAGTTGTAGCCTTGGAGTTCTTGAGCCATGAATGCAGTTACGCGTAGAATAAGGAGTGAAGGGAGAAATGTAGACGAATGGTATTGCTGTTCCAAAGTCTTCTTAGGTTACCTTGGTATACATGCGTACATCATGATGTGGACTCAGACTCGTGTCCTGGCTCCGACTCCTGGGTTCGCCGGGTTCTGAAAGATTACCGCCTCGGGGCTTTCCGCCTTGCCTTCCGGATTGGGACCCCGCTGATGAGGGGCCCATCACTGACTATGACGACGACGACGACGACGATGGATGTGTTCGTTTGGCCAGTCCAGTTCTGTATTGGAGTGACAGTGACCACATACGTCCTGTCTATCCTCACCAAAAACGTCTCCCAGGTAGACAAAGTCTGGACATTCCTCCCGGCCATTTACACCGCCTATTATGCTCTCCTCCCCCTCTGGCCCCGTACTCCCCCAGTGGTCCTTTTTCCTTATGTCCCAGAGACTGTACACAAGTTCTTCGGGACCACTTTTAGCCCCCGCGCGTTGCTGATGCTCGCTTTGGTCGTACGTTTGTCTACACATTCTGTGGGAAACTCGGTCTAACGCATAACAATCCAGGTCAATTGGATGCTAAGGTGCACGACCTTCATTTGTTAACTATGCAGCACATTAACGTCTTGCAGGCTCACATACAACACATGGCGGAGAGGACTCTTTAATTTGTAAGTACTTCCTTTCTGGATCGGCGAGCAATTAGAGATGCCTCGTTTGGATCAGCAACGAGGAAGACTACCGCTGGCAGATCGTTCGTGGTAAAATCCCTCCTTGGCTGTTCCAGGTTTTCAACCTCACGTTTATCGGTAAGTTCAATTACTTGCTTCCGTGAGATTGCGGCTCATTGTGGCGTCTAGCTGTGACTCAAAATATCCTCCTTCTTGCTCTTGCTCTTCCCGCCAAGATTGCGGTTACTCAGCCGCACACGAGTTTAGGGGTCTCTGATTACCTCCTTGGTTCACTTGGATTCCTGGTCGTTTTGACTGAATTCATCGCGGATAATCAACAGTACTCGTACCAAACGTTCAAGCGTTCGGGTAAACTGAACCCAAACGAGTGGTTTGGAGCGCGTATTGCCTGGACGAAGCAGGATGCAGAGAGGGGATTTGTGACACGGGGACTGTGGGCGTGGTCTAGACACCCCAACTTTTTTTGCGAACAGAGCTTCTGGGTAGGTCATGTCGCGCGCGGATGATACGCATCCACTGACGGTAGGCAGGTGATCATCAATCTGATCCCACTCGTGTGTGCGGATGGCCCATGGGGACAAGAGTGGCCGACGTCGCTGAAAGCGTTGGCGCCGCTTCTTCCGAGCCTGTCGCTCTGTGCACTGTTTGCGGGGTCGACGAGGTTCACCGAGTCGATCTCGATGTCCAAGTACCCTGTCACATACAAGGCATATCAGGAACGTGTTGGGATGTTTGAACCGCTGAGCACGGTGGTGCAGGGTGCAATACTGAGCGCACAGGGAAGGCGGATTTCAGTAGACGAGATTGTATACGGCCAGGGGGCAAGCTTGAAGGAAGAGTGAAGTTACTTGCTTGTTTTGTTGTAGCTTTGTAGGTATGTAATTCGGTCGAAATCGGACTCCGCTTTTGATCTCGGCCGAGTTATAAAAAAAATAAAAAAGACGCGACTCTTGTCTATTTGCAAACTCAAACCTCGATGGCTTCGATCGTCCCCCGTCTATCCTCTCGCGCCCTCCGCGCCCTTGCTCGTCGCGCACCTCGTTCCCCCGCTGCCCTCCCCGCAGCGTCCTTCTCCCTCCTCGCCCGCTCCCCCTTCCCTTCTTCCGCACCCCAGGCAAGTTTTGTGAAAAAAACATCGCGTCATTGTGACTCACTCCATACGAAGACCCTCCCTGCGCGCGGTATGAAGACCCTCAGCTTTGCGGGCACCGACGAGGTCGTCTACGAGCGCAGCGACTGGCCCCTCGCCAAGCTGCACGACTACTTCAAGAATGACACCCTCGCCATCATCGGCTACGGCTCCCAAGGTCATGGCCAGGGTCTCAACGCTCGTGACAATGGCCTCAATGTCATTGTCGGCGTCCGCAAGGACGGCGAGAGCTGGAGACAGGCCATGGAGGACGGTTGGGTTAGCCCTTTCCTTGCACGCTTGTACCGTCTGTTTCACCTCTTTCCGATAGGTTCCAGGAGAAACACTCTTCCCCATTGAGGAAGCCATCGACCGCGGTACCATCATCATGAACCTTCTATCCGACGCTGCCCAATCGCAGACCTGGTCAACCCTCTCGCCTCTCATCACAAAGGGCAAGACGCTTTATTTCTCGCATGGTTTCTCCGTCGTCTACAAGGATGACACCCATGTCATCCCTCCCCCGGATGTTGACGTCATCCTCGTCGCCCCCAAGGGCTCGGGCCGGACTGTCCGTACTCTTTTCAAGGAGGGTAGGGGTATCAACTCCAGCATTGCCGTTTTCCAAGACGTTACGGGCAAGGCAAAGGAGAAGGCTGTTGCTCTCGGTGTCGCCATCGGCTCTGGCTATTTATATGAGACCACCTTCCAGAAGGAGGTTTACTCTGACTTGTTCGGTGAACGAGGCGTGGTATGTCGTCATTTTCGCACTATAAATCTAGTGTACTCACTAGTCTCGGTAGCTTATGGGTGCAATTCGTAAGTTTATATGTTTGCATTATGGGGACTCTATCTCAAGGGCAAAAAGAGGGTTTGTTCTGTGCTCAATACAAGGTTCTCCGTGCCAACGGCCACACGCCTTCGGAGGCATTTAACGAGACCGTCGAGGAAGCTCTGCAGTCTCTTTACCCGTTGATCAGTGAGAAGGGGTGAGTATTCTCACCTTTCTTGCAACCTTGTGCCAACACGACACGCAGTATGGATTACATGTACAACTATTGCTCTACCACAGCCCGTCGTGGAGCACTTGATTGGGCTCCCATCTTTGAAAAGACCAACCGCCCTGTTTTCGAGCAGCTCTACGAGAGTGTCAAGAATGGCACCGAGACTCGTAATGCTCTGGAGTTCAACGGCCGTTCGACATACCGCCAGGACCTTGCCAAGGAACTCAAGGAGATTGACGACCAAGAGATCTGGAGAGCTGGTAAGACCATATTACACAGTGTTACCGATGCTGTTGCTGAGTTATTGATAGGCAAAGTCGTTCGTTCCCTGCGCCCTGACTACAAGCCCGAATAGATGTCTAGCAGTATATCATGACGTGATACCGATTTGGGTTGTTGTTTTTAGTACCCTTTGAGCGTAGTTGCTTTGTGCTCAGAGCTAAAAGCACCATTGGTGCAGCCGAGTTGTCTTGGATCAATTGCATTATTTCATGTACACCACTATTTTGAAAGGGGAGAGATTGATTCATTGAAGTGACTGTCAATTTGGGATGTATTTCTGTGATGCTGACTAATCCTGCCTGGTGTTACGAGGCAGGGATTTAGTAGTCAGCATCACATCTGTTCAATGATATGGAAATTAACTGGGAGATACAACGGGGCGGGAGTCTTATATACTAATGGTCATCGTTCGTCTCCTCAACTGAGCCCGAACCGACTGTCCATGCGCGACACTGCATGTCTGTGACTGAGGTACTTACTGATACCTTTTGCTGACTAATCCCGCCTTTCTACAATTTCTAAGTTTCCAAATGAGTCGCGTAGTCGTCGCGAGAAATTCAAAACGGTGCTAGTCGAAGCTGTTGACTCCGCCACCGTGTCTATTGTAATCCCCCAGCTGCTGAAATACTGAAGAACGGCCATGGACAAGGACAATCGCGACGATTTCACGTTTGCGAAACTGTCCGACCTAAAGTTACCGTTGACCTTCCGAATGTAAGCAACGGACTCTACCTGGCATTTGCAACTTATGCCCAACTATTCCTCGATCCAGCTCACAACTCGAAGGAACGAGACCAAGGAAATCAGTCTCGGAAGTGCTAGGGAATCCAGAACTGAGGTTTCATGGCGCTCAATCTTCGTAAGGCTGCCCACCGCATCCCTCCCCGCGGCAGGACTGATATCCAAGCAGGTCGCTTTCAGATCTCTATGTCACCTGTCAGCTGGTAGCTGATAATAAACCCCTGACCATCCCATTCAGGACGTCCTTCAAGGCGTTCAAGGCCAACTATACGTGTGTGCTTTCCCTCTTGCGATCGTCTCATCCATACATCTCACTCTTTCCCCGGTACAGCTGGAACGAGTGGATATCGCTCCCGATACGATATTGCGATCTCCCGTTGAGCTCGCAGATCACATTCACCGTGTGGGACATCGGGGGCCCACGCTCGGCCGTTCCGGTAGGCGGCACGACTTTCAGACTATTTGGGAAGAAGTGGTAAGGCCGGTGTCCCTCGCATCGTGATTCTGATGATTCATCATGGTCAAGGACTCTACGAAGGGGTAAACACAGGCTCTTGCTATGGCCTGGAAAGGAGGCGGACGGCTCGGTAGACACCTCTACGCCAAGCAAACCGGGCACCAAAGACGAAATGGGCCGGTTAGAGAAGGTGCATCTGCTCTCCCTTCCCCGGTCTACACAGACTCTTGACGAGCATTGATGATTCACTCGCTGTCTTAGCTCGTGAAGAAGTACGAGCGGGGAGACCTCCCAAAGTCAGATTGGCTTGACAAGATGGCATTTCGGAAGATGGAAGAAACACATGCCGTGGGTGCTCGTGCGGCATAACAGCGGACGCAACTCATCACACACGCAGGCTGAGACCGCGAAATCGGAAAACATGTTCTTGTATATTGATCTGCCCCGTTTCGACTTTCCGGTGGTCTTTAGCGAACTCGTGGGTATATTGGAATGATGGTCGAGACACGAGGCTGATGGCATCCTCCACAGGAAGCCCAAAATTCCCCATCTACTTCTGCTGCGCCGACAACGGCTGCTCAAACACCCGCTGTGTCCGTTCTCCCACCTTCCTTTGCGACAGATCCCCACGTCTGGGCGATCCTGGATCCGGAGATGGAACGTGAGAATCCTGTGGAGGATAAACATCGTCGTTTGGTTCGCAGCCATCGGAGTAGCCCATATGACAGAGAACTCAAGCCAAATGCCAAGATCAGGGACGAGTTAGGGGTAAGTGTTTACGATCATATCTCCTACGAGTAACATCCCCAGCTAAAGTCATTGCCTTAGGAAATCCTCAACTATCCTCCTTCACAGCCTCTCACGTCAGAAGAGAAAGACTTGATTTGGAAGTTCCGCTTTTACCTCGCAAGGGACAAGCGCGGACTGACCAAGTTCCTGAAATCGGTAACTTGGAGGGATCCCTCGGAAGTGAAACAGGCGGTGGAAGAGTTACTGCCCATGTGGACGGAGGTAGACACCGATGATGCCCTCGAGCTGTTGGGTCCTAGCACCGTGGACTCGCGCGTGAGAGCGTTCGCGGTCAGACAGCTAAACCGCGCTGATGACGACGTAACTATATCATTTATTGCTATCACCCATTTTCAACTCCGTTAACGGAAACGACTTAGGAGCTCATGTTGTACCTACTCCAGCTCGTTCAAGCGCTCAAGTTTGAGAGCGCAGCTAGCGATCAACGATCGTCGCGGTCGGCGACTAGTGCAATATCCTACGACGACAGTGGCCTGTCCGACTTTCTGATCGCTCGCGGAGTAAAGAATCGGGTATTGGGTAACCGGCTATATTGGTACCTGATGGTCGAGGTCGCCCTGGAGGACCGAATGGTGGCGAAAATGTATGGCAGAGTCGTATTCAAGTTTCTGAGCAAGATACTCGAGGTGCGCGTTTGCCTAGGTATTCTGCTGGCTGATGGACGTTTACGCTCGCCATAGTCGGAAGGCGGCAGTGACCGCCGCGAGCTCATGCGAAGACAAGGGATCATGGTCGAGACACTGGCGAAGCGCGCAAGAGAAATCCGAACCTCCAAAGACCCACGACCGAAAAAGATTGAAAAACTGCGGTCGTTCATAAATGATTCGAAGAACGGGCTTATCAATATCCCCCCGCTCCCTCTGCCTCTGGACGCCCGAATCGAGGTCACGGGTATCAATGCGGAGAAGTCTTCGGTGTTCAAGTCCAATCAATTTCCATTCTTGTTATATTTTCAATGTGTGGATGGTTCAGAATACCCTGTCATGTTCAAGGATGGAGATGACATGAGACAAGACCAACTGGTGATACAGCTGTTTACCCTCATGGACCAGTTGTTGCGGAAGGAAAATTTGGATTTGAAATTGATACCATACGACGTTCTGTCGACTGGACCATTACAGGGCATGATGCAGTTCGTCCCGAGCAAGTCGATAGCGGCAATAGTCAGCGAGCACGGAACGCTACTCAATTATCTGCGCGCAAGCCATCCGGACGAGGGCAGTGTAGGAACGTATGGCGTGGAACCAAGCGTCGTCGACACATTCGTTCGTAGTTGCGGTATGTGAGGGCACGTGGTTCGAAAACAACCGCTGACCATGCTGTAGCTGGTTATTGCGTGGTCACGTACCTGCTAGGCGTTGGAGATCGTCATTTGGATAATCTATTGGTTACACCAGATGGTTCGATTTCTTGTTTTCCCCCGGTTTCGCGGGAGTATGCTCATTATTCCTTGCTCCAGGGCATTTCTTTCATGGTAACATTCAGCGTCCCTGTCTTTCAACGTGCTGTTCATTCGCGTGTACTTGGCAGTCGATTTCGGATATATCTTAGGCCGCGACCCGAAGCCATTTCCACCTCCCGTGAAGGTATGCAAGGAAATGGTTGATGGCATGGGGGGCGCGCAATCCACGCACTACGCGCGTTTCAAAAACTTTTGCTTCACAGCCTTCACCATCCTGCGCAAGAGCGCCAATTTGATTCTGAACCTTGTCGCTCTGATGATCGATGCCAACATCCCCGACATCAAACACCGCGACGTACACGAACAGATTCAAGAAAAGTTCCGGCTGGATCTGACGGAAGAGGAAGCCATCAAGCACTTTGAGGCTCTGCTGAACGAGACGTCGTATCTGACGGTCGTCCTCGATCGGATTCACGATCTGGCACAGTATTGGAGGAGTTGAGTTGGCAAAAGCACAGGATTTTTTTTACGTATGATAGACCACATCAGGGGAAATAGCCGCCGCGAGGCGCTGTTGGCATGACCTCGAGGCCAATCTTTCCTGTTTTCATAGTAATGTGTGACTTAGGCAATCTCAATTCCACTACTGACCCACCCAACGGGAATGAAGCGAAGATCTTGTTCTTAGGACCGATACGAACGGCGGACAGGGTGATCGCGACGTATTGGGAGATCACCGCTCCCTCGGACGGCTTTCGAGTTAGGGGATATGGACCGCACCGAGGAGACACGACGCAGTCTCTCCGCCCCTTGGCAGTATATCATTAATTTTCCGCCGTATTCGTAAACTTGCTGTCCACTCCGAGCTGATAGCGGGGTCGGATGGTATCATTGCCGCGCAGGCTTCTTCAGATCTCAGGGCGGGCCTTGGCTCGTAGCACGAGTCTATCGCACGTGCTTCTTTAGCCTTAATGTTCCCACCGCCACGAAGAAGGGACGCGCAACCTGTGCGGCGCTCCATGTCATGGATTTCCGAATGAGTGGAGCCAGTTTGAGCGCGGGAGCATTTCATTTGGAGGGTTTAGATGGAGTATGGAGTGCGCGTCCCAACCGGGAAGGAGGCTAGAGCCACGCCACACTACGGCATTGTTCCTCAAGGAATTGAGTACATAAGAATGATGGCATGATAATCAATCGGAACGAAGGAGCACCACCGACGAAAAAATATATTAGCCTGGTTTGAACGGCGAGTCCGCCAATCGAAGTAGAAAGCTGCTGGCCCTGAGGCCTGAGGCGATGGCTGGGCCGATGATGGAATTATCGAGTCGTTACATCGTGGTCGCCTCCCCAACAGGGAAGAAAGTCTTCATGCGAGCCCTCTTATCGGTACGACGGACCGAGGATTCGGTGCGAGGAGAGTGTTGGCCCCATTGGAACGACTTCGCCGTTGACGGGATGGTTCCAAGATGGATAAATGTTCAATGCTGCGACCTGGACACCACAGGTGACTGGTCAAAGAACGACACGTTGGACGGGTCAGACACGATGGGTGCTAATACGCGACGAAATCGGAAATTTGAGAGGTCGACTACGACGTAACTCGTACGTCGCCTAGTAGCCACCACTCGTCATGCAGTTTAACTTCGTGAACATTTTAGACTGCCGATATGCAACACTTCTCGTTCTTTATTCCTAGATCGCATTGCCAGACCGCGTAATCTGGTTGCTCCAAGTTGCAATAAACCGCGAGGTCGCAGTGTTGACCCTGAGGATACTGCTTACTTACCAAATCCGGGTTCTCTGGCACGTCGGAGGGCCTGTAGAAAGCGTGGCACGCCTTGTCGAACGCAATCGGATCTGTTTGCCTTTGAATACTGGCAACAGGGCCTATCGTGGTGGTCGCTGAAATGTACCAAACAAAGTCTCACGGGTGGTGCTGTGCTTTGGCCCAGATCCTTAACGGGTTGAGCGCAGTTCAGTCTAAGCCCTGATCACGTTGCATAACCACGATCACCAAGTCCTCCCTCGATGACTCAATTCGATGATCTCAACTCAGCGTCTATCCCAGTGCGCCCGGGCGATGGCAAGGTAACCGGTACTCATCACGGCGGGTTCGAGGGAGCATCACGGGTTCATGATCGAAAGCGTTGGCAAGAGCGGATGGTTGGTGTGGTCATAGAATTCCTTCTTCAATTTGCCATTTGTTCTCATCATTCAGAGAGCGTGTTATCTGACATGCTCACCACAGGTCAGCGCCGTGCTACCCATGTGTGGTCGTCCGCCCTACGGGTCAGATCCAAGACGTGAACGTGTACTAGCTCTCAAATGGGATACGAGCGATTTTTCTAAGCGAGATGGTGTCTCGGACGCTCCGGCATTCTAAGATCACACGCGAGTGGTCGACGGACTCGACTTCGCGTCACATCACTATCGTCGACGGTTTTCAGGTCTTCGAGGTGGCGCCTCCTAAAACAACACTGTCTCGTTCGTTTCATTTCCATGCGATCCCTGGCAGACGTGGTAGTCCGGCGAACAAGTCAACCCGACCACTGGATGGTTTGGTTCCCTTTGCCAAAGGGCGCTCACCATCGTATCTTACAAGGTCCGACGTAGTTTGATCTCTGCGGCCCTACCTACGTGCGCAAAATACAACAGAAAGCATCCAGATCATTCATCTACATGGCTGGAAATGGCATGGACAGGGTCCTCTGGCTCGTTCCCCTGCTCGCATGCTGGCAATTCCGATGGTTAGACAAGTCTCCGGCGCCAATGGATGTCACCTTCTTTGACCTCCAGGCATCCACTCCTTCACATCATCCATTTATGGAGGGCCTCCATGGCGATTTCGGAACGCGTATATATCAAGGCAGCCTCTGGAGATGTTGGACCAACAATACCGATCGTGCCTACATTTCTCTCTTCACTCCTCGTTCTACGCGTAACTGCATTCATGGCTCAAGAACTCCAAGGCTACAACTACAACTGGACGGAGGCGGTATGTATTGGTAACTCCGACTGACGATACCAAACGTTGACTCGTAATCCCCAGGATACTGCAGCACTCTGTCAGGTCGCACCATACACAAGAGACCCTCAGCTTCACCGTCATTACCCCTGTCAGTGGTGGACAGGTCATGGCGTTTGTAACGCACTTGTGCAATGCTGCGGATACTCCGACCATCTGCGCTTCTATCACGGAGTCGCAGGCTCTGAAAAAGCACAGGTAGAATGTTGTTGGGGTGGTTGCTCATCCGTAATGAGGAAAGAGAGCCTGATGAGACACCTCAACGAAATTCACCTCGAAGTCAAAGTCGCGTGCCATGTTTGCGGCGAGCAGTTCACTCGCAGCCATACGCTGAAAGGCCATTTGCGCAGAGAGCACTCCATGTGATCCATAAGTGGGCTTCTTTTGCATTCCCTTCCAAAGCCGCGTTTGACGCGTTTGTTCCGAAGCGTATATTTAGTGATTTGGAACCAGCCATACCGTGACATACATGTATGTACAGTTTTGTAAGGTGTCGGCCGCATGCGTGCATGAGGCTATACCGGACTTGTGCCGACGTTGCATCAAAATAGTTATACGATCTAGATTGATTAGTGACTAGGTATGTGTACGTCTACTGTACCTAATCGCCCTCGTGTCTTTTGTCGAGATTAATATTGACGTTGGAGCTTTTTCTTATCGCAAATTCCTTATCACCTCGGTGTGAACCGTGAGGTAAGCAAGCCAATAGGCTGAGTAATCTCCGACAGTTGGAGTGCGTGCCTTGGCAAGCTGTGCCGCATCCCGTTGCTTGGGTACGTTGGCACGGTTGGCGTGGATTTGTGTGCCAAAGAGTGCCGTCCCGGCCGTGTTGGAGGGTTCATGGAACGCAAGTATTGCGTTATTGGCTTGCTGTGGATTAATCGATCCCGAACATACGGACTACTGGCATGCTCAATCCCGAGGCTCAAGCGCCTGGAGGTCGAGTCGGGTGAGGTGAGTCTGTCGTCTTTGCGTTGTCCGTTTCGACTAGCATTTATGACTTTCATCGGAAGAGACCTCAGAGGGAGGGTAATTCTCAGAAACCGTCTTCGGGTAAGTGTCCCACGCCCGAGGCGAGAGGTTTTAGTGACGGGCGCTAAATTTGCGCCTGACACTCTTGCATTATGCCCGAATCAGACCGAATCAGAGCCGAATCATGTTGGCTTCTTGTTGGCAGGCAGATCCGGATAGCAAATCTACCACGGAAATATAAAGCGTCAACAATTCGCAAGTTCGCAAACTGATCCGGTTTCTCATGAATTCCTACAACACTTCCAACTTCACTCATTCAACGAGTTCTGTTACGACGAAGTGTTTTGATCCATTATTGTCGTACACTGTTGCGCCGGGACGTATAACCCCAGGGATTCCATTCGAATCTTACCGCAGGTAAGATTGTACATTCGCAGAATGTGCACTTACTTGACTTCAACGGACACAGGCCATACCGAGCAGAGACTCTCGGGATGTTTGACGATTGTGATCCTGGTACATGTTCTCCACACCAAGATTGGACAACCGCTTTCAACGGCCTTCCTGACGAGCCATATCTGTCGAACAAGTATGGGGATGCATTTGTCGAAAGTAAGCAACGTAACAGGGAGCAAATGTTATATTGGTCTGACCGAAAAGCTCGCAGGAACGCGGAGCACGCAAAGAGAAGATGCGGTCCTTCGATATCCCCTCTCGGTATCCAACTTTAACCTACCACCCATCGACCCGACCGGAGGGCATGTTACACACATTCTTCCTGAACTACAAGATTTGTCTGTTCTTGCCAATTTCCATGGTGCATGTTTGATACCATCTCCGGTTGATTGGAACGAGATGTACCAATCCGAATCTTACTTTGATGGTCAGAAGACCACGCCGCACGGCCGCGTCTACGAGAACGCAAGTATCCTCTCTTTCTTACGCCGTACGGACGAAATTATTTACTCGTCTCGCTGCAGTCTGGCTACACGCGGTGCGTGTGGACCGAGAACGGTTCAGCATGCGGCGAATACCTCCTGGGTACCAACCTGAAGCACGCCGTCTCCCAGCACCTTTCCCAAAAACATAAGCATCAACCAGCGAACGGAAAGGATACGATCGAGTGCCAGTGGTTCGGCTGCGGAAAGCTGCTCAAACGAGAAAGTATCGTGCGGCACATCCTCACGGTGCACCTGCGGGTCACTTGGCAATGCCCAAATTGCAAAACCTGTTTTGCTCGCCGAGACTCCCTCCAGAGACACGTAAAGAATTCTTGTGGTGCTTCCAAATGGGAGGTATGACGAAAAAGTAGGAATACCTTTTTATGATTCGACATCTCATATCGTTCTTGTACCAATTATTGGAATTCATACAGATGGTGATCTTGCGCGTATTAGAGTTGTAACCCACAGGTGCCCAGCCGATTTCATGTCGCAGAGGTATTCCGGGATCCCGGTGCCCCCAACACGACTAGCGGTAAAAACACGAGGAAGTCATACGTAGCTACCAGGGAAGGATAACTTTCTGAGTGAGGTGATCGAAACTTTCTGTGATGGCAAACACGAGGAACTGGTACGTGGCCGTCAGGGTAAGATGCGGAGAGATAACATTTCTAAGCGAGGTGATCAAAACATTTCAACAGCGCGATCTACACGTTTATTTCATCGACTTGGACGATGGCCGCGTCGCTGACAGCGTTTTCCAGAGCCGATTCTCCACCTCCTCTATTGTATGCCGCGGTGTGTTCAGGCTCGTCATAAAGTACGCGACGTTGCCCAGCGTCCTGTAATGTACCCCAAACGGTGCACCGCCAGGGGCTGAACTGAGGGCACCACCGTCGCTATCCTCCCCATAGACGACAGGGTCGTCGATGGATCGAAGCAAGCCCTGGGCGGCGTGCGATGTGTAACCTACGACGTGGTCAAATCAAATCAGATCAAATCAGAAGAGCTCGAGGCGCGTTGCACACGACGAAAAAACAACACTTACCAGCGCTGTCATCTTTGAACTTGATGACGAGCACGGTTCCCAACGCCATCGCCTCAGACACCACGTTCAGCTTCGAGACGGAACGGACGAAAGTCGGGTCCCAGAAACTCCATACCTCCACGGCCTGTTCCTGTTCCGTGACACGCGCGTCCCCGGGCTCGCGCCCCCATTTCTCCCGTGCCGATCGCCACGCGTCTCCTCGAGAAAGCGTCTCAAGGACGTCGAGAGTTGTGTTGGCGATTTGACAGCCTACGGCGTGCGCCGTGTAGCTGTGGCCGTGTAAGAGCGCGTCCACCTTGGATCGACCATGAAATGCCTGAAACACGCGCTCGGACGCAAGCGTGACCGAAAGAGGGAGGACGCCCCCGGTGAGGATTTTTGCATAGACGGCGATGTCCGGATGGACTCCGAGGATGCGCACACACGATTTCATTCCGAGACGGTACAGGCCGACGAAGACTTCGTCGAATATGACGGGAAGAGGTTGGTCAAAGAGTGATTTATCGCGAACTGCGTCCACCAGCACGCGCTGGAAGAGCGGATCGACGAAGATCATTCCCCCAGCACCCATCACTATTGGCTCCAAGACGAGTGCGGCGAGCTTCCGTCGTCCCCCTTGACGGAGCGTTCGCAAAGTGTTCTTGATGTGAGTTCTGTATCTGTCGGCGAGCGGCGAGCTTAACCTGTCCTCGACATTGTATATAGAATGCAGGGCGTCAAATTGAACGGAATACGCCGGCGCAGAAATCGAGGGCGGGACAGTGACAATAAAGTCACCGTTTTTAATCGACACTGTTGGCGGCTCGAACCAAAACCCTTTTTCCTGGTGCCATTCGCACGTATAGACCCCCTCCTCAGTTGCGTCCATCGCTCCAATCGTATCACCATGATAACTTCCTTTCAGACCCACGATCCAGAGATCTTTCTTGTCGGTAGATGCAAGCTCCTTTTGGGAGACCGAAAACGATCGCAGCCCCATCTTCAGAGCAACTTCCATGCCAGTTGACCCATTGTCAGTGAAGAATGCGCGCGAAGCCCAACCTACACCAGGCTCTTGGTGTACCAGACGCTCTGCCAATTTAAGTGCAGGGAGGTGGGTTGCTTGGGGAAACATGACATGGCCATATCGCCCTGCGGCATTTGCCGCGGCCAAGGCGAGCGAAGGATCCGCATGCCCGATAGCCTGGGTCCACCAGGAAGCGGAGCCGTCTAGCTTGGGAACAAGGAGGGAGGAATGTGAAGGTGGATCCTCGGAGGTACGATCATAAACGCTGAAGAAATCCGCCCATGCGCTGTCGATCACGGTGACGTCCTTTTCTGACTGAACCAGACCGTGTTGTACGAACGGCCACCAGATGGTGTCCAACGTCCGACGGGGCATGGAATCGAGTTCCTCGACCCGAAGAGTGTGGCGCTCGTTCAGGTGGTGCAGGGCACGGAAAATATCGCTGTCGAGACTCTTGGGGACCAATTTAGTGTAGTAGGCTTCCGTAGCGGAGATGTCTTCGTCGGCGTTTCCTTGGAGAGCGGGGGGAGGGTCCACCGATGCAACGTGCACCCCACGCTCAGCGAAATAAGGAGAGAGATACTCGTAGTTCCGATAGTAGTCGTCGCGGAAGAGTAGGATCGCGTCCACGATGTACCCGCGTAAAATGAGCGACTCGTAGGACGATATGGTGGAAGAAATTCCACCGAGCTTTGAGTCCCCGACCAGGACCGTAGGCAGAAACAGTGGTCTATAACTCTCGAGCTGTGTCGTTCCAGACAGAGTTGGACTGTGCACGCCTTGAATTGTGTCAGGAACCACACTATGGGCAGCCCAGTACGTCCACTCACTCGGGAGTGAAACTCTCACCTCCAGCAGTTTCTACATACATGTGACCCGGCTTCCCCGCGCGGGCACAAGCGCGGATGTGCTCGGCGATTGCGTTGACAAACGTCCCATCAGATGGGGCGGAGAGCTAAAATTAGATCGTTTGGTGAAAAAAAGATAACTTTCGCCGGTGGGGGACACCTCACCTCGACTCCCGACCGCTGGGATGCCATCCGAACCGCGAGATGGGGGCTGACCGGATCATCGTACCGGAACAGGCAATGAGCGTGGAGCAAATGACGGTGAGGACCACCGGTGCCGTGCCGTTTAATGTGTCTAATGAGCGATCAACGAGCGTGCCGACTGGAAGACTAGCAGGCTGAGCGAGTAGTAACGTACGCATCGTCGGCGTCCTCTGGTGCGCCGGTGCTGACGGGTTTGAGGTAGAACGCATTTTGGTTCGTTAGAGTGGAAGCGCGAACGAGGGCGGTGGTAATGATCGTCTTCCCGACGTCGGTGTTGGCTCCGAATATCTGGTGAATGCGGAGGTGTCTGTAGAGCTGACTCATGGTATTGATGGACCCGGAGTTCGGAGTTGACGCTCACTAAGTATGATGTTGCCTCGAGTGATACTGGCTTCGCTCACTCCGTTCACGGTCTTGGCTGTTGATGTGACAGTTTCTCTCACTGCACCCACTGATGCTCCATCGGTGGCTCCAGACCTTGTCTCGTTCTCCATCGAACAAGACAGATGGGTAGATTGGGCTGGAACCACAGAGCGGAACCAGTTCTTTTACAATGCTCTCGATAACTTGGTTCAAATTACAAATTCGCCGCCTTTCATCAGGATTGGTGCTGACTCCGAGGACCATACCGTCTTCAGTGACGACGTTCAGGTATGCTTTCAGTTACATCAACCGGTCTGAATGCTAATCAAGTACGGTGTTCCAGTATGTGGAGGATATCTTTCCTGCCTCCACTGCTGTTGTCCCTTATCCCGAGGCAACTAACATCACTGTTGGGCAAGGATTTTATGACATCATATCGCATCTTCCTTCTGGTGTGTTCTGCCTCATTTTACTGTAGCTGAATTCTTACATTGGCCCAACTTGACAGGATCACGTGTCCATTGGGGAATCAACTTGAGGCAATCCAACCTGACCGCTGCATACCTGGAGACCAAGGCCCTGGTCCGGGCTTTCGAGTCCTCAGTGGTCAAGGGCAACAGAATCACGCTCAACTTCATCGAGATAGGCAATGAGCCAGATCTGTACAGCAAACATAGAGCCAGGGAAAGTCGCTGGGACGTTTCTGATTATGTCAACGAGTAAGTGCATTTTCATGCTAGTCCTCAGCGCTGCTGACTGTTGGATTATCAGGTGGGTTCAATTCGCCACCAACGTCTCAGAGATTGCTGGTCTTTCGGAGGATTCCTTCACCAAGTTAATCGGGGGGGCTTTTGCTTCCTCGACCCACGACGACATCTCTGGTTTCTCTCCGCAAGCAATTTTTGCGAACGGCATTCTCTATACTAAACCCGGCGCTTTAATTACTGCGTACGCATCGCATCCGAATTCGCTTCGCTTCACTCACAAATTGCAAAGGATTTCCCAGCACCACTACAGTGGCTCATTTTGCACCGGGTCAGGTGCCGTTTTGCAGGACTTGATGTCGAAGAAGTATATCCGTGGAAACATCAGTATGTTTGAACCAGACATCGAAGCCACATATGATCAAGGCTTGGAGTATTTTCTAGGCGAGACCAACAGTGAGCGTTTGATCATAATTATGAATTCGCTTCATCACTTCTCACTCGTTCACGATTACTCATAGGCATGAGCTGCCATGGTGCACCCGGTAAGCAAAAAAGAGTTTCCGAATTTCAACATTATTCATCCATCCACAGGTGTGAGTAACTCTGCTGGCGCAGCACTCTGGGCACTTGACTATTCATTGTTCGCAACACAAGTTGGCATCACTCGATTGCACTTCCACGAAGGCATTGGGTACAAATACAACTTTGTGAGCATGATCATCCCAAGACAAAATCGCCCAATCTCATGTATTTTGCAACTTTTAGATCCAGCCTGTAACTTTGAACCGTTCTATACTGGATGGCTCTCCCATTACTCCGCTTCCTCCCTACATACAGCCCCCCTACTACGCCGCAATTATTGCAGCGGAAACGATCGGTTCATCTAACGCCGCTCAGGTCGTTGAAATTTACGTCAATACAACTGATGTATCAGGATACGCTGTATTCGAGCATGGGAATCTCGTTCGAGCTGTGTTTATCAATACCGTGGCCTATCTTCCTGACACTGGGGCCCGCAACACTACACACATCGATATCAACTTCACTGGATTCGGGCTGGCTCCACAAATGATGGAAGTGAAGAGGCTCGACATCCCGTAAGGCTGATTTTCTCGGTGTGGTACTGTACTCATTCCTTGTCAGATATGCAGATGCGACCTCTGGGATCACCTGGGCAGGGCGAACCTATGAGACAGTTGATGCCAGGGTTAATGGACCCCTTCAAACAGAAACTCTTGACGTCAGTCAGGGATTGGATATCCAACAAACTGAAGCGATTTTACTTTCATTCCTTTAGATGACACATCGCCGACAGCACATACACACTTAAGCACTCCCTAATCTCTTACACTGCACTCCTTTCGAACCTCATTCCTTTGAACAACTCACACCGTAATTAGTTGGCTAATCCATACAATTTCTTCACGAATTCCACAGATACTTCGTCTCCCGTGCTCTAAGAGAGCATGCATGACGTATGTGCCAGATAAAGCGCGTAAGTATGCACTGTAAGTACCCTTGTCAGATCGTCGCTTATTCTGACGCAGTCTTTCTCGTCAACTTTGGTGAGTTTCGTGGCTCTTTGTCTTGAAATCATTCGTAAGTGACGTTCCGATTCCAAACGAGCCTGCGACATGGCATGACATGATGATCAACCCGCTATCGATCGAAATTCACTTACACCTGATGTTAATCTTGTCAGATTACTTCTTCAATTGAAGCGCCTTAAATTTTACCGTCAGGGAAATAGACGATTGTCTTGGTGCGGACACCGATCCCATTACATTTCATGCGAACACAAAGGTCTGAGACCCGTCCACTTTGCGGTGCGCGTTGGGCTCTTTGTCCTATTTCATTCGAACGAGGGCGGCGGTGATGATCGTCTTCTCGACGTCGGTGTTGGCTCCGAATATCTGGTGAATGCGGAGGTGTCTATAGAGCTGACTCATGGTATTGATGGACCCGGGAGCGTCCGGAGAACGAGTTGACGCACACTATGTATGTAGTTGCCTTCAAGTTGAACAAAACTCGATTAGCTCAAATCCGTACTATAGCCGCACGTATGAGTCGATCCATAAAGACTTGTCCAGATGTCTGGAGTAGGACGATTACTATTAGTCTTCCGTAGCAGACCCTTAACTTGAAGTAGGAAGTCGTTCCTACTCTTCTAGGTCATTGTTGAACAGTGCTTCCCAACATGGATCAAAAGGGATCAGCTAGAATGGAAGTAGCTGGTGTAAACACTATACACTGCTTGACTATCAGCGACAGCTAACTGGGGTTCCTCCCCGTCGAGGGGTTGCCGCACGATCGTCTGCTTTCACTGCCTCTAGGCGTTGGTGTAGGGAAGGAATTCGTCAAGGAATTCGATAGGTTCCTTGGCCAAAGAACGAGGAGGAAAAAAACGACGGCAAATGTGAGCTTGCTCAATGTACACTTGGCTTGAGTAGATCTTGTCCTTATGCAAGGAGGTCAAGCAAGAGTTGTAAACCCAGGAAACACCGAGGGAAACGACAAATAAAATTTGACCAGATAGGAAAGCTTGGGGGACAAGGAGCAATAGGGCGATAGATTGGATGGTAAGGACATCATTCGATCCTTGCGACTCAACCTCACTGGAGAAGTTGAGAGAAAATCTCCCACAGGTGATAGAGTTCACAGTGTCCATCAGCGACACGATCTAGCGACATAAGCTGGCGAGCCTGATAGCGATGAGTATGCTGGCAAAGATAGGGGTGTAAACGGTTGGTGGTTGAGCTGGATAATCGTGACTCCAACAACCCCCGTTTTTCTCCCCTCGCCGACAGCTTTTCCCTCTCGAATAGCACATTCCTTGATGACGAGGGAAGATACGGCGTGGCCAGCATCCTCAATAACGGCATTGAGTGGGTGGCTCTGAGATTGGGACCCTTGGTGATGTCCCACTTCACCAACTTGGCGAGATCAACATGAATACCAGAGAAAAAGCCGTCAGGAATCCTTAACCTCGCGAAGTGACAGAGTCGCTTGGCAATCTGGAGTTGTGTTATCCTAACCACCGTCTGCTCTTGTAGAGTGGCTATGGTTTATGCAACCTCGTCTCCGCAAATGACACCGGCAACCCTAAAAGACTTCTCCTGTTCGTCGCGCGGCTGTGGTGTGGATGTCATGATCTTCACAATTGTGGTCAATGTTAACAATGTCATGTAACGAAAGGTGAGGCTAGTACCATTTCCATATTACGTCATTCTCGCTGGTCCGATGATCGGAACTCGCGGCTTGCGAATATAAGTACCCACATAAAATTTCACCAGTTACATACTTGCCCGTTACCTACCACAGTCTGCACACTCGAAGCATGCGGGTCCAGTCGCTGACCCAGACCTGGATAGTACAGAGCCACACTACTTAGCATGAGCAAACAAATAAATAAATACATAGCAGTTTTATGTGACGCGTGACAGACGAATCGAGTAATGTGTGATGACACGAGGAACGCCACCAATGCCACATTCTTGTGTTCGCGCCTTGCTTGTGGCCAGGCGCCTACTAGGGAGCAAGTTACCGCGAAAATATAAAGCACATCAACAATGCACAATGTCGCAAGCTGATCTTGTCTCTCTACATTGCTGCTTTCAACTCGACAGTCATGACAGAATCGACGTACTGTATGACTTCGGATATCGATGCCTCACTGCCGACTTTCGTGCCAGGATATATCGCCCCAGGAATTCCATTTGAAGCTTACTGCAGGCAAGTATCTTCTGTGTTGGATATTTGCAGAACGTGTACTTAAACTCAACGGGCACAGGCCTTATCAAGTAGAAACTCTCGGAATGTCTGACGATTGTGATCTTGATCCACACCAAGATTGGACAACCGCTTTCAATGGCGTTCCTGACGAGCAGTTTGAGGATGCATTCAGCGAGAGTAAGCAACGTATCAGGGAGCAAATGTTATATTGGTCTGACCGAAATGCTAGCAGGAACGCGGAGCACGCAAAGAAAAGACGCGGTCCTTCGACGACAGTATCCCCTCTCAGTATCCAACTTTAACCCACAACCCATCGACCCGGCCGGAGGGCATGTCACACACCTTCCTGAATCGCAAGATTTGGATTTGTCTGTTCTTGCCAATTTCCATGGTGCATATCCGATACCATTTCCGATTGGTTGGAACGAGATATACCAATCCGAATCTTACTTTGATGGTCAGAAGACCACGCCGCACGGCCACGTCTACGAGAACGCAAGTATCCTCTCTTTCTTACGCCGTACGGACGAAATTATTTACTCGTCTTGCTGTAGCCTGGCTACACGCGGTGCGTGTGGACCGAGAACGATTCCGCATGCGGCGAATACCTCCTGGGTACCAACCTGAAGCGCGCTGTCTCTCACCATCTTTCCCAAAGACATGGCCTTCAATCAGCGAGCGGAAATGATATGATCGAGTGCCAGTGGTTCGGCTGCGGAAAGCTGCTCAAACGAGAAAGTATCGTGCGGCACACCCTTACGGTGCACCTGCGGGTCACTTGGAAATGCTCAAGTTGCAAAACCTGTTTTGCTCGTCCAGACTCCCTCCAGAGACACATGAAGAACTCAAGCGCTTGTAGATCGGAGGTGTGACTCGAAAAAGCAGAGGCACCTTTTCTTCGACATCTCATATCGTTCTTGTACCAATTATTTTGCGATCTACACCAATCATGATCAGTGATCTTGCGCGTACTAGATGTG
>JBBPPG010000163.1:0-41846 GCA_038091855.1 Leccinellum luteum | reverse complement strand
AAGCTATTTACCTACCCAGTAAATTTTGCGATTGCATTTTGTATTTTCTACTCATATCTACATATCTACCTAAATATAGAACCTAATAGTATAGTTCAAGCGGTAAGAATCTTTGAAATATATGCTATAATACTATTATAATCATAAACTAATTTATTAGTGGCAGGGGAATGAGGGGTGAAGGAAAAAAGGGGAGAGGAGGGATATTGTACCTATGTGTCCAAATATAGACATGTGGCGGGTGTTCTGGAAGTGCCGGCGGCGCGCAAGGCGCGATTATGTAAGCGTCGACGCGCCACGATGCAGCGCTCAGTGGCTGTGCTGAATGCTGAACGTTCATTGATGAGTCGAGATCACGCGTGCTGCAATTGAAGCTTCACTGGCTGTTGCAATCGAAGTTCCACTTTTTCTCGAGGGCTGTAGGTAAAATGAACCTTCATTATTACAATGCTGCCTGGCTGCTGTAGCTGAAGGCCGAGTACAATTTGGTCAAAGATATCAAGTCAGCATCTGGTTTACACTATGATGATGAGAAGGGGGCAATCGTTGATGACGCCACCAAAGATGCATGGGAGGGGTTCTGCCGTGTAGGTTCTGCGTGACTCAATGCAATCTATCTGTACTGATTCACATCCAGTCCCATCATGGTGCCTCAAAATTCAAGTATGACAGTACTACAGGAGCTGCGGCATGGCCACACTGGACCGAGATGGTTCCATTGATGCCGCTTTGCACTTCTAAGCAAGTGCACGCATATCGTCCCACACAATCAAAGAGCAAACGTGCTGGGAAGAAAGCCACCACACCCTTGGGCCCCTCTGCTCCTGCCGCCTCCACCGCTTCTACCAGCATGACTAGTGGCAACTTGGAAGACTTGGACATCGTCATGAGCGATGCCTGGCGGGCCACACCCAACCCAACTAGCGCTGGCGGCTGATCCCAACGTTATGAAGCCTTCCACGCCATCTACGTATCTCTCACAGCCCTCCCTGTCGACTTCATCTGCTGTCACAAGTGTCAGTCGTGGCAAGTGCAAAGCCACCACAAGTGGTATGGACTCAACTGCTGCATCCGAAACTTGCAAGTGCTCCCGCCCTTTGTCTGTCACAGCTCAGGCACAAGTGGATGGGAGTGACACCATGAAACGGCTTGCGACTGCACTGGAAGCTATGCTCAATTCACACGATAAACATGTGGCACAACCAACAATGTTTCCTCCGGCAGCTGCTGGTCCCAGTTTCTCGACTGTTCAAAATAATTCCAATATCATTGATCAAGCTGGCGACATCCTCATATCATTCTCCCTCCCCCCAGATCAAACCAATGCCGTTTCTGCTTATATGCGGGATCCAGCAAACATTGACAATGTCCATTTTTTTGTCAAGTTCAATCAGGCATCGCGTGAGTTTTGGATCAAAGAAGTGTTGAACGAGATCTGGGCGGTGGGCGAAGAAGGCACAGATTGAGTAAGTAGATGTTGTTCATTGTGCGACTATGTACGTCGCACGTTATTGTCATTTCAAGATGCCAGTGGCGCCAATGCTGATACAACCAGGTTGCTGCTAGGTTTCTGATACAAAAGGTGCTGCAGTATGTGACATTGTGGTAGTACTACTGTAATTCGGCATTCAATGTCCTTGTTCCATCGCCTCATGGCGATAATCTGCCCACATTGCCTTGGCAATCCAATCTCGTCGATCCACTGCTCTATGCCTCTCAGCTGCATTGGGCGGACCCTCTCCAAGTACCCCAAGTGCCGTTGCTTCGTCGTCCTTAGCAACCTGCTCCAAATGGTGGTCATGAAACTCCGGTGCAAAGAACACGTTCGGATCAAGGTTCTGAATGAAGTTGTGAATAGCACAAAGCGCTGCCGGAATGCATGCTTGTGTATCTAAATCATATTCAGGAGGAATGGTCAGTATTCTCCACTGACGCTTCACCACTCCAAATGCCCACTTGATTACATTGCGAAGTCCAGCGTGACAAAGATTAAACAGTTCTTCTTTGTTCTGTGGCCTACAATCAATAGGTGAGTATTTTTTTTCATTTTTGAAAGCAACAACTAACTGAAGGTTTGCTTGGTGCCACTCTTTTAAGTGGTAGCGAGTGCCCCTGTATGGCACTAGAAGTGTGTCTGATCCACCAAACCCAGCATCAGCAAGCAGATATTTTCCTTGTGGCATTCGCAGATTGTTTTGGTGTGCGCTGTGCCATAGCATTGCATCTGCGCTTGCACCATCCCAACCAGTCATTGCATACGTGAACACAAGGTCAAAGTCACATGCAAACAAACAGTTCTGTGACAAGTATCCCTTCCGATTTCTCATGTTGGGATGCTCCTTGATCAGCACGAATGCACGGATGTGCGTTCCATCTATTGCCCCAATACAGTCGGAAAAGTATCGAAACCATGGATCATGGGTTATCTTTGGTGAGATCGCGGTATCAGCGATTAGAAACTTGACATATTGTGTATAGAATGAGGCCGATGAAAAAAATTCAAGTTGATCGAGGAAGTATCTGAGAGTTCCTCTTATTATACCACACAAGAACTGATCAAGACACCACAACTTTGCACACCTATTTATTGTTGTCGGTGAGTGTTGGAACCTCTCAGCAACCTGACGTGAACCCAAGCCAGTCATGCAGGTATACAGAAAGATGGCAAGCTGTTGCTCAACCGAAATTCCATGATGCGATTGCTTGAATCCCTGCTCCACAAGTATCTCCACAAGCGCTTCAAATACGTCAAGCTTGACACCCAAACAGATCTCGATCCGATCTTCGTGACCGTTGAGAAGCTCTAGTACCCATGCCTTGCCAGTCAGGATGGAGGTATGGTGGGGGATTTTTTCCGTGTGGGACATAAAGAATAGTTGATAGTAATATGCAGCTTGACAAATGATCATCGCAATAAGGATATCGAGTCGCTCGCGACAGCACTGCATCTGAGCTTCAAGATCCATGGATTCAGGGGGCCCAGGGTCGGGACTTTGAAGAAGTGGATTGTAGGTCACTGTGTATATATACAGGCAATCAACAGATTCACAGGCAGGTTATGGAATAGATATGGAACGGATACTGTGGAAAGGATACAGAAATACTATGGAAAGGATGTGGAACAGATACTATAGAAAGGATACAGAAATACTACGGAACGGATATGGAAGGTGGAAGGCGGGCGGAAGGCCAAAAGCCCACAGCGCTAAGCGACTGACTAAGCAGGCACACCCGTCCAACAGCCAAATGTAGCAGTAGGCGAAGTGGATATTGCGCTACTGGACATGACCTTACCTCCCTCATGCCATCCGATCAGGCAGTCAACCCATCTCTGCACAATGGTTCATCTCCAAAGTCACCATGATCATTGCATAATATTATTGAACTGCATGTTCCACTCAAATCTGATGAAGAAGTCAATTCATCTCTGCACCTCTGCACGATCACCCATCTCTGATGACAATTTGACTTGTTCCAATGGTATGGTATATATACTTCCTTCCATTCATGTCCGATGTGGCTGTCAAGACTTGGCAGTTTTTAGCTCTGCCATGTCACGTGCATGTCACGTGATGTGGCCAGTCGTGACTTGCGAGCCCAAGTCCACCTCCACCGTGTGGAGTCAAAGTGACTGCGGAGTTCCAAAAGGTGTGGACTGGTGGACTTTTATATATAAAAGGCGGCACTCTGGCGCATCTTCCGCTCAACTCACTCTCTTCCTCTTACCACACCAACACTGAACCACAAACAACCCATCCACCCTCCATCCCCCATCAGCTTTTATTCTACCATGGTGCCCTTTCCACACAAGAATAAGAAGCCCAACTGGAGCAAGGTCGACGACGCCGAGCTAGTTAGTGACTCTGAAGATGAGGACCAGGTCGCAGAGGCGAAGAAGGTGGAGTTGCGGAACAGGGAGGCGAAGAGGCAGGAGGAAAGAGAAAAATACAAAGAGAAGCAGAGGAAGGAGAGGGCCGAGGAGGTGAGTAGGAAATGACTCCACATCCTGGCCATTCACTGACGCACAAGTGTGCCACAGCGCCGCAAGGAGGAGGAGGAGAGACAGTGCCGCAAGGTGGAGGTGGCGAGGCAGCTCCGCAAGGCCGAGGCGGAGCAGAAACGCTTGGCGGAGGCAAAGATGGTGGAGTCTATCCGCCTGGCAAGGGATGTTGATGTTGAAACGGTAGTGTCCCATTGCTACCGTGTTACATAATCATTCTAGATTATTCTTTCAGTTTCGCTTATGAATCATAGATAAGGGAAACACATCCCATTGGATATTACTCATCCATATCTCTTGCTTACTGATCATGTATGAGATACTTACGCTATTGGCTAGTACTACGTCACATGATCTACTAGAACATTCTACTATGTCACATGACTCTTGTAGAATATTCCATACCTTTCTATAGCTACAACACGTATAAACATGTACTGTAGTATATAAGGGGCATCCCTGATGCCCTTCAATATAAAAAAAAGGACTTAAGGTCTTTTCCTCACTTCAAGGCCTCTCAGCTTTCGCCCCCTTCAGTACACTCAAGCTCCTTTCCCTAGTAAGTCTTCTACTAGAGATTACTTCCTCGCACCCTTGGCTGCGTTGCTGCATAGAAGTCTTGTACAACTTCTATAGGTTATGAGCCCCGCCTTGACGCTAGTGACAAGTTTGTCAGTGCACACACAGACTTACCATCTGAGATGCCTCGTCCAGTCATGCGCTTGCAGCTTGCAGCTGTTGAGGCTTGCCTCCACCAGTTAGAGTTGGATTCCCATTGTGCTGACAAGACCTTTCCCTCTAGACATTCTGCACCTAGCGAACAGTCAAGAGAGATATACCAACCACCTGGTAGGCGTCGATCTCTTGGTTTTCCTACCCCCTCCTACATCGACACACCCAACCATCCTGGTCCCTTTCGGTCTCGAGAGCCACAGCCTTTTCCTCGACGACCTTCTATCGCAACACCCATTGTTTCCTGGACATCGAGGTTTCTTGGATGACCTTCTATTACTGTCACCGGTCACATCAACACCAACCTTTTCCTCCAGTGTCCTTCCTGCAGAAAGCCAGGATGCTCAGAGAGTCGCTGCCCATGCTGCGGATTTATCTTACCGTGCTTCATTTACACTGATTCAGTGTTCGCATGAGAATGAGCTAGCATTGCTAGACTTGTAGTGAGAGGTCAGGGGCCGTGTAGACATACACTTCGACAAAGGGACTCACCTATTCCTTCTAGAGGTATACTTGTTCATCCCCGACGACCGTCGAACTTCGGAACTACTTCTAGCAGTTCCATAAGGTTCTCAGAAGGCACCAAGGAATCCTCTAGTGGTTCCCTACTCCTTTCTCAGCCTCCTCTTTCGGATGCTGAAGTCACTTGAGTGGAGACTTCTCTTTTAGATGCTCTCCACGAGATTATCACAGACATCTTCCAGCACCCTCAAATCGAGCCTGCTGGATCCCCTCGAGTTCACCTACTACCCTCATCCTCTGATTCGTCCAGAGCCACTTCTGGCTTCACTCCCAACTTGCCCATTCTCCAAGCCACCTCTTCTTCAGCACCACCTTCCTCTTACCACACTCCACTGCCTAGCCCAAATGCCTTGCCTAGCTCTTCCCTACTCGATTGAGACCCTGCCACTCGACCCTTTTCGCCACGTCCCACAGTTCAAAACTCCATACTATCATCTATGGCACGTGGGTTGCCTGAACGACCTGTGCAACGTAGAGGCCACCGACTGGGATCCCAAAAAGGACAATGAACCAGTCTGGGTAGCATATGTGCATAAGCCAATCGACATGTATGACCTGGTCTTCTGGAAAGACCGGGGCATTCCCGTCGCCTTCTCAACGAGACTCCCATTTAGATCTTATGTACAAACTTTTGTCAGCTCATAGTGCATGACTTACCCAGTTCAGTTCGATGAACCTGAGCTTCCCCCTCGCATCTGGCAGTGCCTGGATGCTTACTACAACATGCTATCCACTTTCATCTTTGATCAAGAATCCCTTTTTTCTGTCCTCTCTAGCATTGGTTGGGCTCTCCCGACTCAATCCTACGATGACGAGAGAGTGGCTAGGTCACTCATCCATTGGCAGGGTTACGAGATTGTCCACAATGATCACCTTCCCTTGGCACACCAAGAGTGCCGAGAGCTCCGTTACCTGATGATGACCCCAAACGTCATCAGCAGAGACTACCATGTGGACGTAGAGGCTAAGGAGGTTCCTATGGTACAGGAATGGAATAAGGAGTTCGATGCGCAGCAGAGACAGAGGTTCTATGAGATGAACCCCTGGTACCTGATGGTCAAGGGTCTCCTTTTGAACCTGGACACTGAAGCGTGGGCGCTAGATTGCTTACGTTTTTTCAGAAATGGGTACCACGGACTGATGAACTTTGATATCATCAATGTTCTCTGTGTTCGACCTATTGCTGCACGAGCTGAGGGACAGCCTTACGCCGCCCCTCCTCAAGTGGCTAGACACCTACGAGCAGACCCTGGTAGAAAGCGTGCTGCCATCGGTGTGGCCACTCCCTCCAGAGCACGGTCTGTATGTCTTCGAAAGAAGGCAAAGGCTTGAGCAGCATTATAGACCTGACCTTCCTGTCCTCATTCTCTCTTCTTTTCTTGAAATGTACTTATATCTCGATTCCCTTCCATATCTTTCTTGTGAATATTTCTCTTATCCTGCTCCTATGTTACCTTCTGGAGATCGCGATGATACTTTTCCCAGAATATGAAATCCACACTTTTTCCATAGCTACGATTTTGAATGACTAGAACAAATTGTTCTAGACTTTCCTTTGGCTAATACCGAGACTGGGAACTGGTTTTGCTACTCTGACCGAAGAGACTATAAACACTTTCATTCAATCGAATGGGAACTTAAAGATGGTGATGGATGGAGACATAGACATTGAGAGCACTGGATGGGAGAACGTATTCAATGAGCTATTGAATGCACAAGAAGATATTGGGAGAACGTACAAGGAGAAGAGGAGCAACAGGCATGGGACGAAGAATGAACGGCTTCGGGTCTTACTTCAGACTCTGAAGGCGAACTCCTTGGGAACTGGACGTTTCCAAACCAATCAGAGAGGAACCTACGGAACCGTTTCCGGAACAAGATTCCGAGATGCCTGCGATATTTTCTCTGGTCCAATCAGATTCGGAAGGGACCACAGAATTTTCCAATGAGGAAGATACCAGAGGATGGAATTATGAGGGAGTGGAAGCATACTTGGAAACCTTCCTATTTTTCTTTCCATATCATCCAGAAACTGATCCGCTTCTTACTATTCTTTATTGTTTTTAGCATTACCCACTCTATCATCATGGCTACACTTCCCACCGACTTCATTGTTACCAAGGAGCATCTTACTCGAGTACCTGTTACGCTTGGCCTGGGTAGGGACGAGCATAGCCTCTGAGAACTGAGATGTTGCCTAGAGCAACGGGACGAGCGATGGTGAGTCGCTGGAGTGACAAGCAATCGAGAGTCGCTGGAGTACGAGTAGTTTCAAGGACTAATGGAGAAGTTAAGTGTGTCTGCGACACGAGACTTAGATGAGGTCGAATGCCTCCAAGGAATGTGCTCAACCTAGATGAAGGTTAGCACGGGACGAAGGAGTAAAGCTGAGCATCCAGTCAAAAGCAGGACGAGGGCTTTCAGAGGTTCTTCCTGCAAAGGGGTGGCTACAAGGGGTGGCTAGATTGGACAAGTACGGGAGTACAGGGGAGTCCAGAGGAGATCTATCTTAGAGTATCTACATGATGTAGTGAGGTTTATATAAGTAATGAGAGGAGCGTATGACTAAGCTGATGGAACATCATGGAACACGATAGAAGGAGTATGAGTAATCCACAGTGTGAAATGAGTCATGAAGACTGCGGATAAGTAAGCATACAATCTAAGAATGGAACGATGACTAAAGGATTATGAAACGGATGAGTAATCCGCAGTAGAAGTGAGTAATCCGCAGTATGGAACGTGGCAGAAGCTCCGGATTAGTAACGGTACATGACAAAGGAGAAACAAGACAAGAGAAACGAGTTGGAGAAAAGAAACAATAGGGGCAAGTCGTAACATTACCCCCCCGTTATGGTTCAGTTTCCAACTGAACTAGTCTCCATGGCAGGGGGAGCCGGACGTGTTTGCATATGCGGTGTCATCCCATGTGTCATTGTTGACACAAGTATCATCGTCGGAGGGAGGGGGACGACGAGCGGTCTGTTGGCAAGGAGGAGGTACAGGACAGGCAGATCTATAGGAGGAACAGGACGAGCGCGAGGATCTACCGGAGTGAGATGACTGTGGAGAGGAAGCCAGGGAAGGAACAAACGCAGGATGACGAAGAGGGCACCAGTTCTGAGGATGACTGGGACGCCAGCGAAGGCAGGTGGGACATTGGTAAAATGGGCAGTCTACCCTTACATGGCCTAAGCGGTGGCAATGGAAACAGGCTTCGTGGTAGCGAGGATGCATCCTAGGAAGAGGGGTGTTGCCCTGGTTTCCTGTCCAGATAGCTTCAGTATGCTCCAAGGCGTCGATCTCAGCAGGAGTGAGTGGATCGCTCGATGCTGATGGTGTATGGGGGGAAGGGACGCGTTCCTGTCGAGCAAGTTCCGCTAAGTATCGGTCAAGATCCTGTAAAAATTCTCCCATCTCCAGCTGATAGAGAGCGACGGTGAGCTGTCCCCGAAGCTCGTTATGAATGGAGGTGATGATGGTCCCAATAAAGGCAACCTCGGCGCAGCTAGTGATATGGTGGGCGATGGCAGTCAACCATTCAGCCTGGAGATAGGCACGGTATAGGGAGTACATGAGAGAGCCGACGTCGAGATAGGCAGAGACTGCGGAGGCAAGGTGGGAATCTGTGATGAGGTGTTGGAGGGAATGAGCGTAATGTTCGTCGGGGAAGTCATCATGGAGGTGAGCAGCATAGAGAGGAACGCCGACAGAGGCAGGGGCATGGAGACGAGCTAAGGGGGTGGTAGCAATGGAGACTGGGGGTAAGGTGTCTGAGACAGAGTCATTGTCCCAGCCAGCAACTGCGATAGAAGACATGGTATCGAGAGGCGAGGAAACAGAGTCTGAGGAAGAGAAAGAGGAAGCAGGCGAATCGGTAAATTTGAGGGCCATGATAAAGAACTAAATACGAAATGGTTTGGAGTGACGTTTTTGTTTGGTGGGAGGAGATGATGAAGGAACTGGAGGAAGAGGGAAGGCGAGGAGATGGAGCTTCTTATAGCTTGAAAGGATGTCTTTGGTGTGCCGCAACTCCGATTCGGCAATCCACGAGTCTTCTTTGGCCGAGTATCCTTTCCATCGGATCAGGAACATGCGGTGATACAGAGAGCCGCGATGGCGTAAGATCCGTTTGATTTCATATTCTTCTTCGCCTTCTACAAGTTCCGAGGGTGGCGCAGGGAAGTTCTTCCCATGGACGGGGTTCTCGCGATAGGGAGATAACAGGGAAGCATGGAACGTGTCCCATATCTTCCATGTTTTGAGGAGGCATAATTTGTATGTGATAGGTGACAGGACCTTTGTGATGGTAAAGGATCCTTCATGTTTCGGGGCAAACTTGGCGTGTGTCATAGTACGGCGGAGATTGCGGGCTTCGAGCCACACCTTATCTCCTAGGGCAAAGGGTACGAATTTCTGGTGAGAGCGAGAGGCCATGACTTGGCGGGTGAGTTCATGAGCAGCGAGCGCTTCATCACGAGCAGCAGACAGGGCTTTGAGTTGAGTCTCGACAGCGGGGATGTTGGTTTGAGCAAGGACAGTGGGTAAGGCATGAGGTTCATAGCCGAGGATCAAAGAGAAGGGAGATACTCTGGTGATGGAATGAGGGCGGTGATTGTGGGCGAATTCGGCATGAGAAATCATTTCGGACCACGAGGTGGGGTTGTTGCCACAGAAGATGTGGAGGTAAGTCTTGACTTCCTGGTTGACTTGTTCAGTTTCTCCATCGGACTGAGGGTGATAAGCCATGGAGAGGGAAAGGTCGTATCCTAGGAAACGTCCAAGTTCTCGGGCAAAGGTGGAGGCAAACTGTGATCCACGATCTGAGATGATTTTGTCGTACAGGCCGAAGCAAGTGAAGACTTTGTGGAAAAAGAGCGTGGCGATCCCTTTGGCGGTGATGGTTTTCATAGTGGGGCAGAGAATTACCCCCTTCGTAAGGCCATGGTCTACCACGACCAAGAGAGATTCAAATCCGGAGGATTCCGGAAGATTGGTGATCAGATCGCAGGAGATCTGTTGGAATGGGCGAGAACAAGAGGAGGGGATAGGCAGGAGTGGGGGTGACGTAGGATGGGTATTTGCCTTGTTCTGCTGGCAGGTAGCACAGCCTTCGACGTATTTCCAGACATATTGAGCGAGTCTGGGCCACCAGAACTCCGAGGCAACAAGTTGGCATGTTTTCAGGTAGCTGGGGTGGCTGGCAGTGCAGTGATCATGACATTGCTCGAGGATGGAGTGTCAGAGTGATTCATCAGGGAGAATGTAGACTTAACCTTTGAAGGAAAGAACACCTGCATTACATTGCCAGTCAGCAAGACGAGACCGAAATGCAGGCAGGATCTGTCCATCCAAAGCTTGGAGGGCCTGCAGAACGAGGGGATCGTCTTTCGAGGAAGAGGAAATGTGGTTCTGCAGTGCAATGTCAATGAGGCTCACAAATAGGGAGTTGGGGAGGAGGACCGTCTGATCATTATCAGGGCCGTCAGGGCAGAGATCAGAGCAGCGGGAGAGAGTATCAGGACTGGCGAGGAGTTTGCCGGGGACATGGATTATCTTAAGATTGAAGTCAGAGAGATCAAGGAGCCAACGAGCTTGTCGGCGATTGAGATGTTGTGCCTGACGGAAGTAGGTTAAGTTTTTGTGGTCGGTGAAGACCTGGACAGGGAATGCGGAGCCATGGAGGTAATGGCGCCAGGATTTCAGGGCGCGGATGATAGCAAGGAGCTCTCGGTCGAAGATGTCGTAGTTTCATTCAGCTGGTGAGAACAACTGAGAGAGATATGAGCAAGGGTGCCAGTCACTGTTTGTGTCAGTCTGGAGAAGGATAGCTCCCAAGGCATATTTAGAAGCGTCGGTAGCGATGGCGAAGGGGGTGGAGAGGTCAGGGAGATGTAGGACAGGTTTGGATAGAAATATCTGTTTGAGTGTGGCAAAGGCGTTTTCACAGGAGGGAGACCACGACCAAGGCGCGTTCTTCTTGGTGAGGTCAATCAGGGGTCGAGCGAGGGTAGAGTAGTCTGCAATGAAGCGGCGGTAGAAGTTAGCAAAGCCTAGGAAGGAGCGTACTTCCTTGACTTTCGTGGGGGTTGGCCAAGTTGCAATGCCGTCGAGTTTGACAGGATCCATGGCGATCTGGCCAGGTTTCACTATCATACCTAGGTACTCGACTTCGGAGGTGGCGAAGTTGCACTTGGAAAGGTGGAGGTGGAGGTGAAGTTCTTGCATACATTGCAAAACTCAGCGGGTGCGTTCGATGTGGATTTCAGGGTCTGGGGAGAAGATTAAGAGGTCGTCCATGTAAATGATCAACCATCCTTCGGCGATCATGTCACGGAAGGAGTCGTTCATAAAATGTTGAAATGTGGCAGGGGAGTTGCAAAGACCGAAGAACATAACGGTGGGTTCGAAGAGGCCTTTATGGGTGATGAAGGCGGCCTTCCACTGATGTCCGTCTTTGATACGGACATTGTTGTAACCCCAGCGGACATCGAACTTCGTGAAAACCTTAGCATCTTTGAGTTTATCGACGAGGTCAGAGATCAGGGGAAGCAGGTAGGCATCGCGAACCATGTGTTCGTTTAGGTAGTGGTAGTCTTGGCAGGGGCAAAGTTTCCCATCCTTCTTCTTGATGAAAAAGAAGGGAGAGGCTTGGGGGGAGTTTGAAGGTCAGATCTTTCCGGAGGCGAGATTTTCCTTCAGGAAGTCCTCGGTGGCTTTCTGCTCATTAGGAGACAGAGGATAGATTTTCCCAATCTTGGGGGTAAAGGTGTCATCGAGGTTGATCTCATGATCATAGGGTCGAGATGGAGGAACGTGGTCGGAGGTGTCTTCAGAGAAGACTGAGGCGAACTCGGAGTATTCCGAGGGGAGTATAGGGGGTGGTTTTGCCTTCTTGGTGGCGGCGGCAAGTTCGGTGGCTATGGTAAGGCGTCTGCAGACGGCAGACCCTAGGGGGGCGAAACGATGAACACCACGGACGCATCGATAGATGGTGCGGTTCTCGCGGGCATGGGCGATGTATGCATTGGCATCGTCGAAGTCAAGGAACGGGTGGAGATGTTTCTGGGTTTCAGGAGAGATATTCGTATGGTGAGGAGGTTTGAACGGGGTATGTTGCAGAGGACGAAAGTGGGAGTCGTGGTGGTGGGAGTCGGCGACGTAGGCCGCATAGAGGTTCTTGCTTTGATCGCAAGATTCGTTGATGGACATCATCTGGATTTTCCAGTCGATCGAGGGATTCGTAGAATGGAGCCATGGGAGATCAAGGATGACGTTTTCCTTGCCACAGGACATAACATGGAAGAGCACTTGTTGTGATACTCCTTCGATGTTGACATAGAGGGTACAGGTGAAATGGATTTGTCCGTTCTTGTTCGTGGATTGATCAACGTTTCGTATGAGGATTGGAGTGGCAAGTTTCTCGGTGGGGAGACGATGTTTCCTGACAAATTGCCAGTCAATGCAGGAAATATCAGCGCCGCTATCAACAAGAGTGCGCGTGTCGACGACTTTCATGGTGTGCGAGGGGACAATCAGTTGCAGAGGGATTTGCATGGATTTAGCAGACTGAGATACAATTACAGGAGCACACATAAGTCTAGGGGAGCCTTGCATCGAATGAGGTCCCCGGTTCAAAAACCCTTCTTGGTGGCGAAGCAGACCCTTCCTATGGTGTCTTCATCGTCGCTCTTGACTTCCTCAAGACAAGGGATGTCTTCCTTAATGCATTGGACCTTGCGTCTAGGTTGGGAGGAGGAGAAGCTGGGACAGGAGGTGGAAGAGTGTCTGGTCTTTCGGCAACGGAAGCAGAGGTTCATCTTGATGCAGCGTTTTTGCTCATCAGGGGTAAACTTGCCAATTTTAACGGCGTCGACATCCATGGCATTGGGGTCGTGGGAAGAGGAGAGTGAGGGAGAGTTCCAGGTAGACGCTGGGAGTCGAGAGATGTGGGAGCGATTGATGACTTCGTTGGCATGTTCGTGCTGGGTTCGGAACTGGATGGCGCATTTGTACCAATCATCGATAGTCGAGGGGACGTCGGTCATGCCATAGATCTGGCGAGTAAGAGGGCGAGGGATACCGGCAGCGAAGTACGAGATGAGAACGTTGTTGTCAGTGATCTTGGACAGAGCAACGTTGTTCTGGAACTGGGAGACATATTCGGTGAGGGAGGGTTCGTAGGGACCTCCTTTTTTCTTCTGCGTCATGCCTTTAGTAGAGAGCCAGGCGACTGCGTTTCCTACGGTATTGTGGTGCTCAAACGAGGTTTTGAACTTGGCATAGAATTGGGAGAAAGAACCAGTGTTGATGGTTCTGTCATCGGTGAGGGTGGATTGGCGGAAGGTATGGGCCCAGGTAGCGGCGGACCCCTTGGTCATGGAACGAGAGAGCAAATGCAACTTGTTTCGCATCGGTGTCGTAGACTTCCTTGTTAACTCTGAGATAATAGGCTACAGAGTGGAGCCATGGAGTAGCCTTGGTGTAAGAGCCGTCAAAGTGTTCTGGAGACTCAATGCGGAGCTCTGTGGGGCGAGACGAGGATTTCGTCGTGGACGAGGACATAGTGGGTGCAATGGGGGTAGGCAAAGGTGGGCTGGGGTTGGGTGGCAAGGTCAAGGAGGCACGAAGATGCCGCGAGAGGTCAAGGGTTCTATCTAGTTCTTCCTGAGTAGGAAGGGTACTGAGGTCAGAGGAGTCTCCTTCATCAGCTGAGTGGATCGAAGGTTCTATGGAGGTGTCGCTAGCGACAGGGTCAAGGGTTGTCAACGACGGGAGGGGCCGAAGACATCAAGGGTCTGGGTTTCAAGGTGGGCGAGAAATGGTGGCGGCTTACCACGATGGTAGCCAAGGGAGAAGCTAGATCTTTTGTTATGCTTGGCCCGGGTAGGGACAAGCGTAGCCTCTGAGAACTGAGATGTTGCCTAGAGCAACGGGACGAGCGATGGTGAGTCGCTGGAGTGACGAGCGATCGAGAGTCACCGGAGTATGAGTAGTTTCAAGGACTACTGGAGAAGTCAAGTGTGTCTGCGACATGAGACTTAGATGAGGTCGAATGCCTCCAAGGAATGTGCTCAACCTAGATGAAGGTTAGCATGGGACAAAGGAGTAAAGCTGAGCATCCAGTCAAAAGCAGGACGAGGGCTTTCAGAGGTTCTTCCTGCAAAGGGGTGGCTACAAGGGGTGGCTAGATTGGACAAGTACGGGAGTACAGGGGAGTCCAGAGGAGATCTAGCTTAGGGTATCTACATGATATAACGAGGTTTATATAAGTAATGAGAAGAGCATATGACTAAGCTGATGGAACATCGTGGAACACGATAGAAGGAGTATGAGTAATCCGCAGTGTGAAATGAGTCATGAAGACTGCGGATAAGTAAGCATACAATCTAAGAATGGAACGATGACTAAAGGATTATGAAACGGATGAGTAATCCACAGTAGAAGTGAGTAATCCGCAGTATGGAACATGGCAGAAGCTCCGGATTAGTAACGGTACATGACAAAGGAGAAACAAGATGAGAGAAACGAGTCAGAGAAAAGAAACAATAGGGGCAAGTCATAACAGTACCCATACTCGAAGGCATGCTCAACTACCATGATTGGGCACTTCAGATTCGCGCACTCCTTGCCATATTGGGAGGATGGGGTTTCGTGGTCAGTTCTACCGAACACGATAACCAGGCTTCAGCTGACCTCAAAGCCAAGTGGATCTCATTAGATATGAAGATCCTGGGTTTTCTGGCGTAGACCCTATCCTCCGAACTCCAGAATTTTATTACCTGGGATTACCCTGCCAGTTCTCATCCTTCGCTTGCGAAAGGACTCTGGAACCAGCTTGCTTCCATCTATGACAAGAAGGGTATACCTGGACAATATTGCTTGTTTGCTGACCTTTTGCGAACAAAGATCCACATAGATAACCTCCCGAAAGGGATTTCTGAGACGACCGCCTTCTATACCCAGTTGCAGGCAGCTAGACTTGTTATTCCCGAATCGCTTAAGGCGATGATCCTCCTGTCCAAGCTACCTTCACCCGCTTTTGATGGATTTATCCATCATGTAATCCAAATGGTTCCTGACCCAGCAGACTTTACAGTTGACAAGATTTTCCCCTTGCTCTCAAGGGAGATCAACATGCTGAGGTCTGGTCTTGTGACCAAAGCCGGTATTCATAGGGTAATGTCTGATTCCAATCAGGCTAACAGTCTTATTAACCGGACTTCCACTCTAAAGCAAGGACCTGGACCAGTCTGGAACTGGTCCAATAACGGCAACGGCAACAACTTTCTGGGGCAACAAACCCCGAGACCACCAACTCGTGGCTGTGGAGGTCCTAGCAGCCGAAGAGGCCGTGGAAACCATGGGGGTCGGGGCGGTGCCATGGGTAAACACCAGAAGCACCAAGACGACAACTACAATGCTCAGCAAGAGTGTAAGAAAGCAAAGGGTAAAGAAAAGGCACATGGTATGTTTGCCAATATGGCTGCGATCTTACCTGATGAGGCTAGCATGTCTATCTATATAGATGACGATGATGCAGCCACCATCGTTCCAGAGCAGAGCTCTGAGACCCAATCGTCGATTGTCAAGATGGACCAATTCCTCGACGATTACATGGTAACGAGGGAAGATGAAGAATACGCTGACTTGAATGTGTCAAGTGCCGGATGGTCTACATCCGAGATCACACAAGTCGAGCAGTGTTTTCTTCTCGATCAGATCCTCACTGATGCAAATGCTCAGGATACTGGCATGAATGTTGCCAGCAGCAGTCAGTCCCCTCCACCTTCTCTGCCTCGTATAAACCCTTACAAGAGACAACAGATTGATCTACAATCTTGAGCCTATGTGGCTCCACAGAGGAGGGATAGTGCTCGCAGGAACGAGCATTATCATGAAGATCATCGGAGATATTGGGATGGTTCCTGGAAACACAGGATGGATTCCAGAGATTTTGTTCCCACTCCTCTAATTATGTTCCCGATGTAACCGACTGGGGAGATCACGATCGTAGTAGCTATGACAATGACGACTATGCTTGTGACTGCTACATGGTAGGACTGAATAAGTTTTCCTGCTCTGCAGAGTTCCTAAAGGATCATTGGTTAATTGATTCTGGATGTTCCGATCATATTACCCTATTTGAGTCTGACTTTACCACTTTGGGAGACAATAACAAATATACTTGGATTGCTGATGGTGGTCTGATCAAAATGATCGGACCTGGCATGATTCTTCTTGAATCGGCATCACGGAAATCTCCCCTAACGCTAACTGGAGCATGGTATTCCCCAGAAGCATCATGTTGATTATTGTCAACAAACCAGTTGGCATTACAGGGTTATTGAACCTGCATAGGAAAAACCACCGATATTTTGGACAAGCATGGTAACCTTGTGATCCGGGCTACCGCCTCATCACCTGGTGATATTCTTCATTGATTTCAGTCCAAATTGATTACTCTCGATGGAGAAATTAATACCTTACAGGAAACATCTTCTACCGAACTATGGCATTTTCGCATGGGTCATTGCTCCAACAATGCCCTTCATGCACTTCCTTGGGTCACCTCTGGCGTCCTGAAGCTTACTTCTATTCCTTTTTTGACACCATGTCATGGTTGTCAATTGGGTAAAGCTCACGAATGACCATTTGGTCCTTCTGAGACTCGATCTACTCGTATTCTCGGGTTGGTTCACACTGACCTGGTTGAGCTACCAACCAAATCACGTGCTCGTAATCATTGGATTTTAACTTTTATTGATGATTGCAGTGCTTTCGCCTTTCTTGGCTTCTTGAAAAAGAAGTCAGATACAGCTCAACGCTTCCGCAAATTGATTTTGCATGCAGAAACTGTGACTGGACTCGCAGTTACCTCTGTCTGTTCTGACCAAGGGGGGGAATACCTTAGCCAGGAACTTTTATCATTCTTCGCGTCCAAAGGTATCTCTCGTCAATACTCCACCCCTCATCTGCCACAGCAGAATGGTCATGCAGAGAGATTCAATCGCACCATCATGGATAAATCACAATCCATACGATTAAATGCATGTATGCCAAATTCCTTCTGGCAAGACGCCACGGAAGCAGCACTACACATTTACAATCGTCAACCAATGAGACGACACGGTTGGAAAACCCCAATAGAAATATTTCTTGGGAAGAAACCAGATATTTCTTACTTCTGAGTATTCGGTTGTAAAGCTTATGTCTTTATTCCCAAAGAGTTGCGAGTACATAAACTTGCACCAAAGGCAGAAGAAATGGTATTCATCAGATATGAAACAGGAAGCAAGGCTTACCACTTCTATTGCCCGACTCATCGAAGAACATTCATATCATCGACTGCCACATTTGATGAAGCATTATTTCCTTATTGTTCAAAGAAGATCAAACCGATTGATGAACTTTCTGCTATTCCACCAACTACTTCCGAGCCACCATTACCGGAAGAAGAGGTACAAGCCGTGCCTGATAATGGCAATGATCCACCGAAACCTGACCAACATTATCCTGATCAGATAATTTCAATTCCACAGGTATTTTGTTTCCTACTGGATAACTATCCAGGAGAAGTTGTGGCACCCCGCCAACAAACTCCACCATCACCATCACAACCTTTCTTTGGTCCACCTGGATCATCTGGATGGAGAAATGATGGTACTTGGCAATATTCGCCACCTCAAACAGAGGAAGAACCATTACCCTTACCTATCTCAGAAACAACAGAATCAAGACAAGAATCTTGGTATCCGTCACCGACTGGAATCCAAAGGATTTCACTGACTCCAGGTTTTTCACCACCTATGCCATCTGGTGGATTACCGTTTTCTGGAGAAGAAACCTCTGATACACGTGTACCAAGGTCAACCCCTCCAAGAACATCTCCTGAGAAGCATCGAGAACCCCTCGAACCCTTCCAGAGTTCTCCAGAATGACGACATCAGCATAAGAAACACCAATTGGAACATTTCACTGAAAGTGGACGGAGATTACCAGATCTTGAGTGACATGCTCTAGATGAATCCCTTTTGCAAAGACCAAGGGATCTGAGACTTAGAGCTCCGACCACTCAGGAATTAACCGGATTACCACCTAGACCATGGCTAGCTTCCAGAAGATCGCCTTCTGAGACCATTGCAGAATTCTGAACTCGTCCACATCAATATAGACGAGATCGAGATGTATCAGAGGAACCACGAACTTGGGTTAGGACATCATCCAGAACTCCGATTTGTAGAGTCTTACCTGATAATGTATATGGAGAAAGGACACCGCTTGAAATAGAGCGAGATCATCATCATGATGAACCAATGGAAACAATTGAGGAGGAGCTAACTCCTCTTTCTCCATTAACTCCATCTATGGACCTTACCCCTCTGGGAGAAACAAGAATTCCTACTAATCTGGAAGATATGGAATTCAATGATCTATATATGGATCCGCCGTCTGAACCCTTTAGTTCTCAGTGGGTTAGACACTACCTGTTCGCTGCTACTGCAGTCTCTAGAATACCAGTTCATTACCGTGATGTTCAGAAATTTTGACACAGTGGAACAGAGACTTTGGTGGAAGGCAATGGAAGAAGAGATTAAATCTCTTCATGACTGCAAAGTATGGGAATTAGTGGATCTCCCATCAGGACATAAACCCATTAAAGGAAGATGGGTATATGCTACAAAAAGTGATGGACGAAAGAAAGCACGTTTTGTTGCAAAAGGCTTTACTCAGGTCTATGGAATAGACTTTGAAAAAACCTTCTCACCTGTCACTCGCTTCGAGACAGTTAGATTGCTCCTTGCTCTAGCAGCATTGGAAGACTGGGAAATCAAAGCACTGGATGTCAAAACAGCCTTCCTTTTCAGCAAGTTAGACGATGATGAAGAGCTCTATATGGAGCAACCCAAAGGTTTCATCAAGAAAGGAAAAAAAGACAAAGTTTGTCGACTTCGGAAGGCCATTTATGGTCTTAAACAAGCCGCCATCAAATGGAACAAGGCACTTCATAAATCCCTTATCAAGATGGGATTTAAATGAACTGTCTCTGATCCTGGCATCTACATTAAATATATCAGCAAGGATAAGATTGTTTTCGTTGTATATGTTGATGATGCTTTATTCATGGGATCTAACATTCCGTTGCTGAAAAAGCACATCAATGATTTCCTAAAGGTATGGGAATCATGATTCCTCAGTGATGCCACTGAATATCTAGGCATGAGAATTACCAGAGATCATAAGAAATGAACTCTGAGATTAGACCAGATTTCCTATGCTGAGAAAGTTATCAAACGTTTCCAGCTAGAGAATGCGAAATTCGCCCGAACACCTTTACCTTCTGGGTATAACCCAAAGCCCAATGAAGAGGAAGCAGATGCTAAACGAAGATCCAGATATCAATCTGTGATCGGATCTCTTCTATATATTATGCTCGGCACTAGACCAGATCTTGCTTACGCAGTAATCAAGATGTCACAGTTTTCTGCAAACCCATCAGAGGATCATCTTAACAGATCTCTCTATATCGTCCGGTATCTTCTATATACCAAGGACATGTCCATAACATTTAATGGACTTGCAAGACATTCAGGCTTTAATGCCTACTGCAATTCTGACTGGGCTGGTGACTTGGAGACTAGAAGATCGACTTCTGGCTATGTAATATTTTTTGCAGACACATCCGTCTCTTGGAGTACCAGACGCCAGAAGATGATAGTTCTGTCATCCACCGAAGCAGAATATGTTACCATGATCAAAACAGCTAAACAACTAGCCTGGATACGAAATCTCTTTCAAGAGATTGGTCATGAGATCAAGCATCCAATCCCTCTCAATTGTGATAACCAAGGAGCTATGTTTCTCGCAGAGAATCCAGCTCAGGAAGGACGTTCAAAGCATATAGCAATTAAATATCACTATATTCACGAAGCAGTCCAGGAATGAGAAGAGTTACAACTCTTCTATGTCCCTACAGGTGATCAGCGGGCTGACATCTTTACAAAGAATATCTCCTTTAATTCTTTTCGCAAAGGCTGCTTATGACTGGGTCTAACCAATTACCCTGCCAAGATATAATCATTCCATCAGCTCACTGAGGAGGAGTGTTGAAACGGTAGTATCCTATTGCTACCATGTTACATAATCATTCTAGATTATTCTTTCAGTTTCACTTATGAATCATAGATAAGGGAAATATATCCCATTGGATATTACTCATCCTTATCTCTTGCTTACTGATCGTGTATGAGATACTTATGCTATTGGCTAGTACTACGGGACATGATCTACTAGAACATTCTACTATGTCACATGACTCTAGTAGAATGTTCCATACCTTTATATAGCTATAACACATACAAATATGTACTGTAGTATATAAGGGGCATCCCAGATGCCCTTCAAATAACAAGGTCTCAAGGTCTTTTCCTCACATCAAAGCCTCTCAGCTTTTGCCCCCCTTTAGTACACTCAAGCTCCTATTCCCTAGTAAGTCTTCTACTAGAGATTACTTCCTCGCACCCTCGGCTGCGCTGCTGCATAGAAGTCTTGTACAACTTCTATAGGTTGCAGCATCAGAACCAAGCTTATCACTGGGCAGATCTAGCCTGCTGGGGATTGATGGCCTGTATTTTTGTATGCAAACTACACTTATGATGCCGAGGATCTGTGGAACGGTCTCCTTCAAAGTGGCCTTTTAGTTGCGGTAAGCTCGGGCTGCCCTTCGAGGACTTTGCAAGCTCATTTTTTTAGGCATACAAACATGTATTCACTTTGCCTAGCTCCGTGGACCAAGAACCTAGGGCTACAAGATCTGGTAACGCATGAATTCATGGAATGCGCAGCGTGACAAAGGCTTCCATTGCCTATGTCACAACCTAGGTATCCTTGATAATTTTCCCAGATGTTTTTTTATCAATCCATGTCATGCAGGTGCACTTTGCACTGACTTCCGCGCAAGTATTCTCCCGGCGCCCGCACCGACCATGTGATGGACTCCGAGCGCTTTTACAATTCTGTTCTTGAAGTACTTGACGACCTCGAGGAAAAGGAGGAAGTTGATCAGCTCATCACCTGGTGGAATAGGTCAGTTTCCTGGATATTTTACTTTTTGACTGCTGAGTACTGATGCCATCTCACAGGCAAGTCTTTCCCCTGTATGTTGATGCCGAGCATTTCCTGTCGAAGGATAGTGCATTGGCCCGGATCAGGCAAAAATGTGCAGAATACAGATCACTTAGCAAATCCATTGCTGGACCTTCCAGGTCAATATAGATAGGACAGTGCCGAGGCCATTAAGCTACACACATCTTTTTTTTTCTCTTGCACCACTACACCTCGCTCATCCATTTTCCTTTATCTTACCTCCATCCTTTGTTCTTCGTTGCACCTACCTTCACTTCTTATACTCAAATTCGTTTTCGGAGCATTGTGGTCCAGCTGCATCACTTTGCTAGAGCCCCTGGTATGATAGTGGTCATTATTCCACACATTAATTGTGGCCGCAAGGTGGATCCCACCTGCCTTGTGGCTCAGTCATCAGTGAAGCCTTGTTTGGCAGATTTTTGACTTCTGCCAGCTGCTATGGTACTGCCTTCTGCCCTCTATTTTCCTTCCATATCTGTGTCATACCTAAACCCTAGTTCTTATCCTTATGATCACATATACATATTCACATGCAATTTATTCATCTCACATCACCAGCAGCAATTTGTGTGACACCCAAAGGTCTAGAAATTAGCTACAATGTATTCAAATTTTGTACAGATTGGACAGAGTGTCTGAAATTGCAAACTCGAGTTGTCTATCTGCTGAATTCACAATACTGTTTGATAAAATGTAGCATTTCAGGAGCAATTGCAACAAAGAAGGGAATTGTCATATCTGCCATGTGGACTGTGGTGATAGACAAAGTTTATCATTTTTGTCAATGGGCCACTTAGGAACATACATTCCATGATCATTACTGGCCCATTAGCAGTTACAATGAAAGATGAAGATTATCATATGTGCCTCTTTGATTCATTTGAACACACATCTGTGTGCTCAACTCTATATGATCATGTGTAGCATAGACTGTTATCATGGATAGAGTTTGTCATATCTGTCTGCTTGACTCCATATCAACATATGTAGCATATGTTGTCATCATACATAGATTTTGTCACTGCTGTCTGCCTGACTCCATATAATCACATATAGCATGAACTGTTATGATAGATAGAATTTGTCACATCTGTTGGCTCAACTCCATATGATCATGTATAGCATCAACTGTTGACATAGATAGAGTTAGTCATATCTGCCTGCTCAACTCCATATGATCAAGTGTAGCATAGACTAACATCATAGATAGAGTTGGTCACATCTGTCCACTTAACTCCATATGCTCATGTGTAACATAGACTGTTATCACAGATAGATTTCATCATGTATATTTATGAGACTCCATATGATCAGGTGTAACATAAACTGCTATAGTAGATGGAGTTTGTCACATATGTCTACTAGAATCTATATGATCATGTGTAACATAGACTGTTATCATAGATAGAGTTTGTCACATCTGTCTGCTAGACTCCTTATGAACATGTATAGCATAGGTTGTTATCACAGATAGAATTTGTCACAACTTTCTGCTCAACTGCATATGATCATGGGTAGCATAGACTATTATTGTAGATTGAGTTTGTCATGTCTGTCTGCTTGAATCCATATGAACATGTGTAGCATAGGTTGTTATCATAGGTAGAATTTGTCACAGGTGTCTGCTTGATTCCATATTAGCAGATATAACATGGACTATTATCATAGATAGAACTTGTCACATCTGTCTGCTCAACTCCAAATGATCATGTGTAGCATATATTATTATTATAGACTCTATATGAACATGACTGCTATTATAGATGGAGTTTGTTACATTTGTCAGTGGGACACATTTGAACAAATATTACATGACTACCAGCAACTGTACTCATTGACAATATATAAGAAAAATTCCAAGATTGTTAGGCCTGTTCATTTACTTTCTTTGTAGATATGCAAATGCAAGTCTTTATCTGTCTGGTTTTGTTTCACTATTAATGTAACAATTTATCCACACATAACAAGCTGATTGTTTCTTCCCATGCTTACCAACCCTTCCTGCAACTATATTCATGGATCAACAATTTAATCATAATGATGAAAAAAGATGATGTTGGTACCAAATATAATATTATATAAAACTATCTCATAGTCACATTGTTTTCCTGATGGTATGTGTTACGGTTATTGTCATTGTTGCAACATCATGGTGGGTGTTGGCATGTCAGTCATCATATGGTAGCCCACCAGTATTCACAGGAAAATCCACCATGGGTACCGGTATGGGTCAGCGCTTGGATACACAGCCCCAGTGGTAGTGACTTAAACACAAATGGAGTCAGTAAAATATGAATCTTGATGCACTTACCATCGCCATCACATTGTAAGTAGGCCCTGTAGGCTGTACCAGTGTCGTCACTTACCTCTTGTTAGATCAGCTCCACAGTGCCAATGATGCGGCTCACATCATAAACGAGGACCCTTGAATTGAGAGGAATATTATTAGATATTAGTAGTGTCACGATGTCATGTGTCGCATGACTCGCATCTACATCATAGGTTCTGCCAGCAGGTAAAAAATCCAAACCTTGACTCAGAATTAGTTAGTCAGAGAAGCAGCAAAGTTACAAAGTTACATTGCCAGCGTCTCAGTCCTGCAGTCCTTCTGACCATCATCGACATGCACAACTTGAAGAGACACAAAACATATGTCTTCTTAGATCCTGACCATTACTTGGACACCTCATCTGACTCAGAGGTGTTGACTTATCCGAGTCCTGACGATGGTTATGGCTGGACTCTAGGAGTGCCTGTAGTGCCATCATCTCTGACAACACCAAGCCCAAATCTAGTCTTGGTAATGTATCAGTGCTAGTGTTTGAGTCCAACTAACTCACAAGCATAGTTGGACAGAGCAACTTCAAGTTCTCCCCACCATTTGATCGGTCAAGACGTTGAAACTGACCGTCCTAGCTTGAAAAGAGGACGATCAGAGGAACATATTCCTGAGGTACAGATCCATTAGTTTCATACACTTAGTCACGGACTCACGGTTCACTGAACGAAACTGAACTAGATACCCCAGCGTGGCTTTAGAGCATCATTGACCAATGCCGCTCATCAAATGGGGTCCGCACCTATTTAAGCCCTGCAGTTGAAGAAGAAGCGTCGTCTCCTCTCTCCATTTGAGTTTGGACCACAGTCCATTCCTAAGAAGGACAAGGACAACTTGGAGGTACTCAGGCTCAAAGAACTGAATCAAGCAGTGGTAGAGCAAACAAAGATTCTGGGGGAGATCTTGATGGTGCTATGGGAGAGGAATGCTAATTAAGTTTGCAATTGGTGAAATTTCTAGGCACCACCATGCACATGTATTACATACGAGTCACTACCTGTATCATAGTGCCATGGGCACTGTGTCATCGTCGTCATCGCATCATATTATGCATTGACAACACAGTGTGTTTCAATTGTTTCAATCACAGACTAGTGGGGTTGTGAATATACCATTCCAAACAACGAAGATTCCCTGATACAGGATTAATCTAGAGAAAGCAAGATTACAAACAATCTCAGGGAGTCTTCCGAACTGAGTACTGCTGTGGCAATGTGATCATGATGGTTTGCACCGGTGTGCTTAGGGCATAGTCCAACATGGTCACTGGCATTGCTGATTGGCGGTGGTGATGACAATAACTAAGAAGGGATCCGGGTCAGACTAGTCAGCTGGCCGCATCAGTCGCCTAGCCGTAGGTCCACCATGAGGTAATGAACTTAGCAGCAGAACTGATAGTCAAAAAGAGCCTAGTAGGGCCCAGGGCCAACGGTGAGGTAGAAAATAAATGACATCACCCTAGTGACCTTTTCCATAATCCAGGCCAAGACTCCACTGGCATTTGCTCAGGATCTGCTACTGCAATGCTCAACCAATCAGTAGTCAATCATCATTTACCGATATTGTCGAACGGTACTATTCACTGATGGACCAAGTCGGAAGCAATGCCCAGGAAAGTTATGGTTTGATCCATCATCGAATGGTCTTGATCCGTGAGCCATTCTTTTTTTGACTTTCATATTATTGCATTCTTTCGTACATCATCATGCGTTTGACGATCCTGCCCTGTTCTCAGATTTCAGATTAGCTCTGGAATGGAGAGGTGTGTCAACTACTACCCCCACGGGGCCCGATAACTTGAATCTGTTATGGTCGTATCTGTTATTATAAGGCTCTGTCAATCCTGATGTGACTGCTGTTTGTCAATTATCCATCCACATGTCTCTCAGTCCACCTGAGTCTCCCGGAATCAAACCCCGTTCCTCCTTGAAGCATCAAGTTGCCATACTCCAGTTAGAAAAGGCCTAACTTATTTGTAAATTGCTCAAGACACCATAAGTGGCCAAAAATACTAGGACTGTACTATATCACCCTTACGATTGCTCCTCCAGTGTCCATTCCTACGTTCATGAGGGGTGGGCTATTCGCAGGCTTGTCACCCTCACCCATCCAGTCACTGATCTAATCGCAGAATATGACCGACACTGTGTATTGGTGGGGAGTTCAGAGGGCGAGATTGAATCTCTTCAATCCTCTGTTCAGTAAGTGTCGACTATGACTATCCTTCTATTGTATTCTGCTGATTTGATTATCATAGGCAGGAGCACATCTACCACTCCTACAAGAAGCTCATTGTATGGTGCCCATCTGTTAAGAAAGTGATGGATCCCACTTCAGAATACTATGAGATGGCTTCTATTTTTGTGGATGTTAGTGTCTTGTTACTCTGGATTCCTGGTTCTCACAATATTTTCAGCTAAAGGCTGGGGCAGATAATGCTCGAGCAGATGATTCACATACCTTGAAGCTATCGGTAGCCACCTGGATTAATGAACGGAAGCCAGTGGATGGAGTCCCAGCTAGGGCATAGCATGGGTATTGGATACCCATGTGGATCGTGGGTATGAGTACTGGGTGGATGTGGGTGTGGGTGTGGCTTTGTGGTACCCCGACCCATACCCATACCCACACCATGGGTTGACAGGGGTTGACACTTTGTTTATGACACTTTGTAATGATACAATGAAATTTTTTTGCCTCTGGCCTACATCCACCCACCTACACAGTACACTACAAAACTCCCTATGCCAGAGTCTGATCCTACTACCAAACCTCCTAAATGAGTCATCAAACTCTCAGAAAAAGCCAAACTTGGCCTCGAGGACCAGAACCCGAAGAGACACAAGGGGGATGACCTAAATAACACATCAGCAAACCCTCTCAAGAAGGCAAGAATGGCCCTACCAGGAGGTAATTAAATTGCCGAGCAACAATCAATACCCCACACTAACCCCATATAGCTCATGCAGCTTCAGAGTCATCATAACCATCTCATACTGAGGGCGAGGGGTCTTCGGGCAATGATAATGGCAACACCAAAGCCAATAATGGCTCCCAACGTGACCCAACAAACCTCGAACCTGAACTTGAAGACACGGACATTGAGATCATTGAGAGTCCGGACCAACAATTGCATGCACACCTAGTAATTGTTGACAGGGGCAACGGGGTGCACTAATATTCACATTAATAATAGTGCATCAGATGAAAGAGTGGACATCACCTATATACCCCTTCTTCGAACTGAAACCACTTGTCGAAGAGCAGAACAGGCGTCAATCGCATCTCTTCAAGTGTGCGAGTCAGAGTTGCAAAACAATGATCCAGTGCTATCTGGATATGAAGGATGCCAGATCCACTGGCAACATGTGCAAGCATGCTAGGAAATGCTGGGGAGATGAAGCCGTCAGCACTGCAGATGACGCAAAAGACGCGAATGAAGCTCGCACCAAAGTTGTCGGAGGTATTCTAAAGAACGGCAAGATCACTCAGTTGTTTGAGCATAAAGGAAAAGAACGGGTGACCTACTCAAATATACCGCACACACGCACCGAAACGAGATACACACGGGGGGTAGGCTGTTGCACCATGTGACTGACAAGTTTGGTGTGTTTGTTGCAGAATGGAGGTTGTTCGGTGGGTTAGCGAATCACTGTGCCCATTTACAATAGTTGAGGATCAGCCATTTTTATCTCTGATGAAAACTGGATGGCCGAATTATTACTTGCCTTCTGAATTTACTGTGTCGCATGATGTTCAACATGTCTTCACACGCACATGGGAACGTATTGCTAAAATGCTAAACATATGTTAGTTTCTATGAGTGTGATGGCATGTGTACCCATTTACCACTGGCAGGACTACAACGGTCATTTAAACTTCACGACTGACGCATGGTCGTTGCCAAACCACCATTCATTCATCACAATTTGTGTCCACTTGGAACACAATGGCTCAGCACTGACAATGCCCTTAGACATCATTGAAGTCACTAAGGCATGATTATTACTTACCTATGTGATGGGGAGTGTTGGAACGGTAGTATTCCATTTCACTTCATTGCTATCATGCCTAGACCAGTCCATTCTAGACCGATCTATGTTTACATAATCTTTACGATTATTCATCGCTATCTCTGACAATGACATCATAAATAAGAGCACTTAATGCTATTGGATAGGATCATCTATTATCCTATCTATTTCAAATATGATAAGAGATACTTATGCTATTAGTAGCTAGTTATTCTTATTTTTCTTCTAGAACATTCCATACATATCACATGACCTTCCATGAAACATTCTAGGACATTCTATACCACAATATGTACAAACATCTTGTGTAGTATATAAGGGCATTGCCTCTGCCCTAAATCTACAGGCTCTTCTCTCCTAAGAACTACTACATGGTTCGAAGTGCCCCTTAGCTTTACAGCTTTAAGCTTCTCATATTGAGTAAGTCTCTACTCAGCTCAATCCCTTTTATCACCCTCGCTGCGCTGTCGGGATCTATGGATCTCAATAGGTTATGAGTCCCACCTTGACATAAAGGCTAGCTCGTCATTGGTACCCAGATGCCTAGCTCTGTCATGCGCGAGGAGCTTTCCGCTGTACTTCAGCATCTTTCTCAGTTAGAGTTAAATTCCTGTCGTGCTGATGAGACTTTTCCTTCTAGTCATAGACCTCAAGAGACTCTACCTGGTAGGCGACTCCTTAACCCTTACGCCCCTGTTATTCCTCCGCTCTCTGCTTTATCCCATGTTGGTCACATTGACCAACCTGCCTTCCAACCCTCACTGTCGATGTTCCCAACAAGGCGAGCCTCAGACTTCACCTGCTATCTCTCTAGGCGGTCTCTGACCCCAGTACTCCCGAACCTCAGGCCCTTTCATGAGAGACTATCTCGATGACCAGCTACTCATTATTCCGGAGTCATCGACGACTCCTTGAAACTACTCTGCCCTCGTTGTCGAAGACCTGGTCTTAGTGGACAGTCCTGCCGAGGTTGCCCTTTTAAGTTTCCTCAGTTCCTCTACACCGAATCAGACCTCTCCACGTGTCACTCTCGTCGTCCCTCTCACAGCGGCCCCTTTAGAGCTGCTTCCCTTGTAGCACCTCATCCTGCCACACCCTTCCGAAGCGCACCCATACCTGGGCCTAGCAGTACGGAATCATCTGATCCTGCACCGCCAGTTGTAGTCGTTCCAAGACCCTACTGTCCTTACCAACGGATAGTAGATCAGTTCCCCAACTGGGAACAAATCACGGAGTTCTAGCTTATTAGTAATCCATTACCTGGGTTACCACCCCTTTTGGAGATACTCCCCTTCATGAATACCGACCACTTCCTTTCTTCCTCTGACTTCAACTCCGTTTCTTCCCCATCTAGCCACTCTGTTCCTTTGCTAGTCCCACACCGAGTCCATATTCCTCCCAATCCGACACCTGCATCTCCCTATTCTCCCAGTCCTAACCCCGATGCCTTGTTTAATCCTCCTGTATGACCACAATGACGCCTCACTGCTCCTGAACCCATTTCGGCACATCCGCCCGCTGTGGGTCAATGAGGAGACTCTCCTAATAGAGGCTGGAGAAGGGGTATCGTTAGAAGAGGACTGCGCTATTTGCCAGGGAACCCCAGACTTATACCACCCATTCAAGCCAACCCAGACACTCCAGATCTGGTGGTCCCAGAAGCTCCCATTCACTCATCCAGCGGAGACGATCTTTGGCTACGACTGACTCGTTCTCCCTCTCCGCATCGAGCAACCGGAACTCCCTGCTCAACCGGAGCTGCTCCCTTACCCCAATGAGCAGTTTACATTCGCTTTTCAGCACAAGTCCCTCTTCTCCATTTATTTGGCAATTGGCTATGCACTCCCCTCTCAATCTTATGATGACCCCCATGTTGCAGGTTATATCATCCATGACCAAGGTTATGAGGTCCTTCAGGACTATTTCTTTCTGCGCCATTATGAGGACGTTCAGCTCCTCAAATATTCCCTTATACCCAACCATGTAGCTTTTTTTCATGGTGCCGTACCTTGGTGCGAGCCTTTTTCTCGGGAAATCCCAACCATTCAGGATTGGAACTTGGACTTTGACCGCGTGATGAGAAGGCGGTTTTACGATCAGAAACCAAAGTGGATGATGATCCATGCTTTATTTAGAAACCCAGCTACTGTGGACTGGGCTTACGCTAACTTCCAGGACTTTTCCATAGGTCCTGAAACTCGTCTCAACTGCCACTGGCCTGACATCTCCCTCCGCCTCAACGTTTTCAACTACGAGCAGACCAGACTTGCTGAAGCACATGGATTTGTTGAGTCCAGACCTGAAGCAATGGTTCAAAGTCTACGGGAGTTATGTAGATTGCGGGATCCTTACTCCGAGTTGGCGGTTAGGAGATCAGTACGCATCCGAGAGCGTAACCGAGCTAACCAACTTGCTGGGAACTGATCGTAATAATGTAACAATTCCTTTTTCGCCTATCTTCTTTTTATCTCGAGGTCTTCATATGCCATACTTCCCTTGTGCTTATGCATTCTTTCCTACTCCCTACTTAGAATCTGGGGATAGAGATCTGGAATTTCCCGTTAAAATAAAAAATCCACATTACTTTCCGAGCCTATTCTGGGATCACCTCCTAAGAATAGATTGAGACAATCCATGGGAAAATACTTCTATTCCCTGGATACCACCAACAGATACGAAACACTTACATATGGTGGAGTGGATCTTAAAACGGAGATTACCGTAAGACAGGGAAAGAAGCCGTATGGCTAGACTCAAGAGAAGACAATATAGAAGGGAATTTGCAGTTCCGGAGACCCTCGATGATAATCCTTTACCCAGATCCTTATCTGGAGATCTAGATTTCTTGCTTCGATCATCACTCCAGGAATTTCATCAAGATATGCAAGAGTGGGACGGACAATCAGTCCGATCCTCTCTACTATCTGATGAAGAAGAGGAAGATGGAGATTCCGATGCTTACACACTTCCTCGGGATTACATGGCAGACTAGTACTATGACATATGGGATGAACATGCAGCAGCAGAACATGCAGCTCTACCTTTTTGGTTTCAATTATCACCTTTTCACGTAACTGATATCTATGAACAGATCCTTTATTCTCTATAGATCATCATGGCCGGCGTCATTGTTGCTCCTTCGGACTTTATGATTGCTAAAGAAGTCTTCGGACATGTACCTGTTCTTGTCGGATCATCAAACTATACTGGGTGGGTTACCTCTGTCATGGGTCCACTCAAGATGATGTCCAGATGGTCTTTTGTTACTGGTGCCTGTACTCATGCTATGCAAGCTGATGACCCCGCTAAACTCAAGTGGGAGACCATAGACGCTAAAATCATCGGTTTCCTAGCCTCCACAATGAGTCTGGAGCTACAGTCGATGGTCTGTTGGGACTACCAACCCTGACAGATAAACAACATCGCTGTTACCCATCCTTTCCTTGCTATGACTCTATGGGATGGCCTTGCCAACATCTTTGGAAAGAAAGGCATACCCAGACAGTATTGCATCTTTAACACCATCCAACATTGTAACATCACAGATGATCACGTCTCTGAAGGGATCACTAAGATCACCTCTCTTTTTAATGAACTCCATAATGCTGGCCTTGATATTCCTTCCCATCTTCGAGCTATGATTCTCCTTTCTTACCTTCCTGGTTCTTTCGACATCATGATTTGCAATACCACTCAGTTGATTACTTCTACCACAGACTTTACTGTTGATGCCATCCTTCCTTGGATTGCCAACGAGATTAACACTCGCACCTCTGGTTTAACCCGGAAGACCCTTGCTCACCGCATCACCTCTGGTGGGGACAATAAACAATCCCGTGCTAATCGCACATTCACCATTCGTCAAGGTCCTGGACCACAACGTCCTTGGAACTCTTCCAATAATAACAATACCGGAGGATATAACAATAATGCTCCGAGATCTGGTCCAGTTAGGGGACGTGATGGTGGAAGACCTTCTTGAGGTCGCAGTGATTACAACAAGGGTAATCAACACAACCGTGATAATTACCAGAAGCGAAAGGACAATAAGGGTAAAGGAAAGGCTAACAATGTTACCACAGGTAACTTTGCAAACCTTGTCAACTCTGTCGATACCAACAGTATGACTGTTGAGATACCAGAAGCCAACATGGCTATCAATGATGAACAAGGTATTACCGGTGATTATACCACCGAGAGTTTCATTCAATCATACACAGATGACATTCAACTTGACGAAGAGGATTCTTCCTCTACATATGTTCATACCGGATGGAATACATCCGAGACAGGTATTTCTCCTTCCGAGAAAATGCAGGACTTGCAATCTTCTTACACCAAGGCAGTTTTGGCTATTGCTGAACTGCAAGATGACACTGGCATGGATATTGCCAGTTCCAGTTTGTCCCACTCCTTCATTCCTCGTAGACGAAATGTTTACGAGAGTCGATCACAGGCCATATCTAATGGACTATATCGCCCATCTGCAATTCGATGGAAGGAGGAGAAAGTTGTCTGGAAGTTAGAGAACTATCACAGAGATACTCGGAGACAACATAATGGTACCTGGAAACATGGTTTAGATTCCAGAGATCCCTCCTTTGTAACTTGGACTCCTGATTTTGTACCCGAGTATGATGACTGGAACGATTCATGTGGCTATAGCTTTGTAAATGAACATTACTGTGCCTACGCTTATTCAAGTGTTGCCACAAGAGGATCTTCGACTCATGCTATGAGTTTTGTGAAAGATAATTGGTTAATTGATTCTGGATGTTCTGATCATATTTCTCCTGACGAGTCAGATTTTACTCTACTCGGGGAAGATACCAAATATGCATGCATTGCTGATGGTACTACTATGAAGATGTTCGGACCCAGAACTGTAATACTATGGGCACATTCTAGGAAAGAACCCTTTGTTCTCCAGAATGTTTGGTTTTCACCGCAGGCCTCCTGTCGATTATTGTCAACTAATCAATTGGCCTTACAGGGTTACAAGATTCATATTGGAAAGACTACTACTGATGTTTTAGACAAGCAGGACCGTCTGGTGATTCAGGCCACTGCCTCATCTCCTGGCAATATTCTCCACTGGTTTTGGTCGTTCACAATCACTCCTACTGGTGACGTTCATGCCCTGCAGGATGTTAATTCATTTGAACTCTGGCATCATCGCTTCGGACACCATTCCAAGAATGCTTTACAACATGCTTCTACTGTGGTAAAGGGTGTTCCTAAACTTTCCCCTTCTCCTGTTCGTTCCTCTCCTTGCCATGACTGCCAACTTGGTAAAGCTCATGAGAGACCTCTTGGTCCTTCGGATAAATGGTCTACCCATGTCCTTGGTCTTATTCATACTGATCTGGTTGAGATGCCTACCGAGTCGTGTTCTCATTGCCGATACATCCTTACCTTCATTGATGACTGTTCTGCTTTTGCTTTTCTTGCTTTTCTTTGCAACAAAAGTGATACTGCTACTCGCTTTTGTGACTTAGTCCTCCACGTGGAGACCTTATCTGGTCAACCTGTTACCTCTGTACGTTCAGACCGTGGTAGGGAATACTTGGCACAGGAACTTCTTTCGTTCCTCAAGTCCAAAGGTATCTCCAGACAATATTCGGTCTCACATCTTCCACAACAAAATAGAAGAGCAGAGAGATTCAACCGCACAATATTGGACAAAGCACAGGCAATTTGCTTGAATGCATGTCTACCACCATCATTTTGGCAAGATGCAGCAGAAACAGCATTGCATATATATAATAGACAACCTATGCGTCGTCATGGATGGAAAACCCCTCTCGAAATATTCGAAGGGAAGAAACCAGACGTAACTTACTTTAAGATCTTCAGATGTAAAGCTTATGTCTTCATTCCGAAGGACCAAAGAACAAACAAACTTGCTCCAAAAGCAGAGGAAATGATCTTTATAGGATATGAACAAGGTTCAAAAGCCTATAGATTCTTCTGTCCTACTCGTCATCGAGTCTTCATATCATCCACTGCCACGTTTGATGAATTTAACTTTCCGTATGGTTCTAAAAAGCTATCTCCTCTAGACAAACTCTCCACTATTCCACGTCTCAATGAACAGAATCCTCCTGATGAAGAAGACACAGCACCTTCCCCTGAGAGTGGACCAGAGACGAAGACTTATCCTGATCAGATAATATCTTATCCTCTCAATCCTCAAATTCCATGGATCGATCTACCAGAAAATCCACAATATCGACCCTTACCATCGCAAAATACAACACCTGGACATTCTCCATGGGATCTTAGTCAATGACCACCAGAATTACCCAGTGTTCGTCCAGACTCATGGTTACCTGATATGTCAAAAGGTTTTGAATCAGACTTCGAAGATAAATATTCTGTCGAGTCTACTCAACAAACCTACATTCCTCCTACTCCATCACAAGGAACTACCTGATCTACCCCTGATGATTATTTTCACACATCACAGGATTGGAGACACCAACATAAGAGACGATTATTGGACAGATATGATAATGAAGGTACAGAGTTACCATCTCCACCTCATCATACTACTGATGATACACATGTTGTCCCTCATCGAGAAACAACAACTCCATCTTGTCCTTGGTTAGCACCAAGACGAACCTCAGAGCAAACAATTCCTGAGTTTCGTTTACTTCCTCATCAACATAGACCCACTAGGGATATTGCTGAGGAACCATCTACAAGAGTTTGTATATCTTCTCGAACTCGTATTCGCCGTGTGTTACCAGATAACACTTATGGTGATAAAACACCACTAGAGATCGAAAGAGATCTACAATCATGACCATGACAGATGGAACCTATTTAGGAGGAGTTATCTCCTTTATCGGAATTAACTCCTAGTCCACTACCGATGGACATTTCTATTCGTCCACCTACTCCTACAAATTTACAGGATATGGATATTGAGGACCTGTATGCAACAGGAACACCTCAACCATTTTCTTCAGTGTGGATTCGCCACCACATGTTCTTGGCAGCAGCAGTAGTGGGAACTACTCAGGTACATTACCGAGATATAAAGAAATTTCCACTAGCTGAACAGGAACTATGGCAGAAAGCGATGGAAGAAGAAATACAAGCCCTTCATGAAAGAAAGGTTTGGGATTTGGTAGACCTTCCTCCAGGTCGAAAGCCCATCACAGGGAGATGGGTATATGCTACAAAAAGTGACAGTCAAAAGAAAGGCCGTTTTGTTGCCAAAGGCTTCACACAAGTCTTCGGAATAGATTTCAAAGAAACCTTTTCTCCAGTCGCACATTTTGAAACTGTCCAACTTCTTCTTGCACTAGCAGCGCTTGAAGACTGGGAAATCCAAGCATTGGATGTTAAGTCAGCTTTCCTATTCGGAGAACTTGACAATGGTGAAGAGTTATATATGACTCAACCAGAAGGTTTCATTGTTAAAGGAAAAGAGACAAAGGTTTATTGCCTTCAAAAGGCCTTATACGGTCTTAAACAAGCCACTATTCAATGGAATAAGGCTTTACACAAATCCCTTGGAACAATGGGTTTCAAAAGAACGATGTCTGACCCTGGTGTCTACATCAAATATATTGGTAAAGAGAAAATTATTTTCGTTGTATACATTGATGATGCTCTTTTTATTGGTTCAAACAAAGCATTACTCCTTGCCCATATGAAGATTTTCACTGATAAATGGGAATCTAGGGTAATGGGAGATGCCACAGAATATCTTGGCATGCGTATTACCAGAGATCGTTCTAAACAAACTTTAAGATTAGACCAAGTTACCTATGCTGAGAAAGTTATCAAACGATTTCAGCTAGAGAATTCGAAACCTTCTCGTACTCCACTTCCTTCCGGATATAATCCGAGCCCAAATGAACAGGAAGTAGATGAGAAATGGTGATCTCAATATCAATCCGTGATCGGATCACTTCTATATATCATGCTCGGAACACGACCAGATCTAGCTTATGCTGTGATCAAGATGTCACAATTCTCTGCTAATCCTTCCGAGGATCATCTTAATCAGGCACTATATATCGTCCGATATTTGGCATACACCAAAGATGTATCAATCACATATAATGGTTGAGCAAAGAATTCGGGCTTCACTGCCTACTGTGACACTGACTGGGCTGGTGATTTAGAAACTCGTCGTTCAACTACTGGTTACTGTATTATCCTTGCAGACGCTATCGTTTCCTGGAATTCCAGACGCCAGAAGATTGTTGTTCTTTCATCTACAGAAGCAGAATACATTGCTATGACCAAAGCAGCAAAACAACTCCGCTGGATTCGAAATCTCTTTGAAGAGATTGGTCATAAAATAACTTATAAATTACCCTTGAATTGTGATAATCAAGGAGCAATGTTTCTAGCAATGAATCCTGCTCAAGAAGGAAGATCGAAGCATATAGATCTGCGATATCATTATATCAGAGAGGCAGTTCAAGAGAACAATGAGTTAGATCTCTTTTACGTTCCTACTGCTAATCAACTTGCAGATATATTCATGAAGAATGTTTCATATAACAAATTCAAACTTGGTTGTATACAATTACATCTCACCAATTATTCTATGCACTCATTGTCTTCATAGCAAGAAGGAGTGTTGGAATGGTAGTATTCCATTTCACTTTATTGCTACCATGCCTAGACCGGTCCATTCTAGACCGATCTATGTTTACATAATCTTTATGATTATTCATCGCTATCTCTGACAATGATGTCATAGATAAGAGCACTTAATGCTATTGGATAGGGTCATCTATTACTCTATCTATTTCAAATATGATAAGAGATACTTACGCTATTGGCTAGTTATTCTTATCTTTCTTCTAGAACATTCCATACATATCACATGACCTTCCATGGAACATTCTAGGACATTCTATACCACAATATGTACAAATATCTTGTGTAGTATACATATAAGGGCATTGCCTCTGCCCTAAATCAACAGGCTCTTCTCTTCTAAGAACTACTACGTGGTTTGAAGTGCCCCTTAGCTTTACAGCCTTAAGCTTCTCATATTGAGTAAGTCTCTACTCAGCTCAATCCCTTTTATCACCCTCGCTGCACTGTCAGGATCTACGGATTTCGATAAAACTCGAGAAATAACATTCAGTTTTAAAACAGTCATATCTTGACGATCCCAGAACCGCTTTACATAATAAAAATATGGAGCAGAAGCCAGGATCGGTAGTATTTTCCATACTCCTGAAAGACCAGTTACAAACCATAACCAGACTGACAAAAACCGACAAAGACCAATTTTGTCAGTTTTGGTCGGTTTTGGTCTGGTTTTTCCAAATCAGGAAATTCCCAGGACCAGTTATGGTTACGGTTATGCCAAAATAAGGCAAAAAACTGGACCAGACCAGACCTTAAATCACTAGTCAACACTAAGTGTGGTCTCAAACTCATTTTCAAACCCGGAAGTTCCAGTACAGAGAACAATGATCAAGATACTGCTCTACAGCCTCGGAAGAAGGCCAGGAAATCCACAAGACCTCAGAATGCCAATGCGCCACCAAGACGGAATACAGCACATGGAAAGCGTGCCAATGAGTTCTAAACCTCTCGTACTATATCCTTTCTCTTGGCATTAATAATTTACTAAACTGAACATTAGGTCTTACCACATTCGACACTTGTCACCCAATCATTAAACTGATCATTCAGCTACCCATGCTCTCAAAGGTTACTCTCATTACTCTTGTGCTTTGTACTCTCCAACTACTGCATCGCATAGCCTTACTCTCACTTGAAGATCGCTTCCATCTTTCTTGTACTCTGTGCTTTCCAACTACCGCATCACATCACTCGTCACTTCGTGCTTCGTACTCTCCAACTACTGCATCACATTGCTCTTGCTTGAAGATCACTTCCATCTTTCTTGTACTCTGTGCTTTCCAACTACCGCATCACATCGCTCGTCACTGTTTTCTTCTTTCTTGTACTCTTTGCTCACTGCCGCATTACAGCACACTCTCCATCATTCTTGTACTCCCATCGTCACACATGTAGACTGTTGAGCATGCTTAGTAGAGAACTACATATGTCACGGTATCACTGTACTACCAGAATGGCTAATAATATTGGTCCTCGCATGACCTGTTATCATCTCGTATGACTCGCGTGACCTTGCACGACCTGGCAAGCCTGAGTGAGCCTCACAAGGCTAAGCGAGATCGCCTTGACCAGCTAGCCTTGCAAGGTCAGGCAAGATGGGAGTGCTTCCCCGTGAGGCCTTGCAAGGCTGGTTACCTGGCGAGACCTTGCGAGGCCTTGTTTGGCCTCGTGAGATCTCAAACTTTTTGCTAATGAAGTGACTTCGTCCACTTCGGGAGGTGAAATGAAGTGTCCCGGAATTTTCCATCCAATCATAAGTGATTATTAATCAGTATAGTAATTCTGCTTGTTTTTGACTTCGTTCGCAAATAACTGGTAGAGTTCGTCAATATTGCCCAATTCTGTGGACTCCAAGTTGGGAGGTGTGGAGATGGGTAATAAATGAACTGGCCAGCCTGAGTCATGGAAGAAGTGGCCGCCATTGCTCCTGGCACAGGTGGGAGGCTTTGCATGTTGAAGGCATTGATGGGGCTGAGCAGAAGACTTTGGAAACCTGTGTGTAGATGATGTGTGACATCTAGACCAGGCCTGCTTGGCGGCTGTGAGTAGTCCACCACTGAGAAGACATGTTGCTGAGATGCAATGTTGCTTTGACTGGCAGGTATCATCCAAACCTCGACAGAAGGTGTGGTGTAGTAAAAAGCAGAAAACAGGCAACAGCTTGCCAGTGCAAGATGAATCGTGTCATTAGCCTTACTCAAGGGCTTTCTGACACCCTCTGAAACCGCTCTGACAATTGTCAGAGTGGTTCAGAGTGTCGTTGAAAAGTCGAGCAGGAACTTAAGTAATCCACCAAATATTCAAACTCAGTGTCGCGTGCCGCACTTGCCGTATTAGTTATATTCCAAAAATGGAATTCAAGTTCGTGCGAGCGTTCCCGGCGCGGTGCGCGCTCAAATCCAAATCGGGAAAGCACGCTCGGTAGGAAGGAGATGCACAGTGAGTTTTGCACCACAGTGCGTTCCCAGGTGCCCTGGTGCAAGGGAATTAGTGGGAAGTAGGCATATGTATATTAAAATCATCCTGAAAATGTATTGCCAGCCTTTTCCCCCCCTTTCCCTTCCTCTTTGCAATGCCCCAGCACTCAGAAAAACAGATTTTACTTCAGGAGCTCCACACTGCACTGGAATTAGCTCAACAGCTTCAACAGGCCGACCTTGAGGAGCAGTTTGATGAAGAAGCTAGTGATCTTGGCTCCTCTGGCTCCTCCGAGTCTCATAGTAGCTCTCTTGGACTTGGTCTACTCTTCCACACCCCTATCATCTCCCCCATTTCCCCTATCACTCCTCTCATTGAGGTCTCTGATTCCAGTGATGGGAGCTTCTCTCCATCTGACATCAGTGATGGTGAAGTGAGTCCCCTCAGTTACTATGATCATTTCATCGATGCTATCAAAGCATTGGAGGAGGAGGTTCTGCAGGCCCGTGTGCTTCGTAGTTCTCTTACCCCCTTGCGTGCACCTCAGATTCAGGTGCTTGCTGACTGCGATGATCATCCTGATGCATTTCGCAAGAAGCTCAGGGTTGACCCTGACATTTTCGATGCCATCCTGGATCAAATTATAGACCATCCCATCTTCCGCTCCCGATCCCCTTCCTCTCCCCAACTCCCTGTTGCTGTCCAACTTGCGATTTTTCTCAATCGTGCTGGGCATTATGGCAATGCCATATCAGTCTTTGATGTTGCTTTGTGGGCAGGTGTTAGCGAGGGCTCAGTTGTCAATTGCACCAATCGTGTCATGACTGCTCTTCTTGCACAGCATGATACGTTTATCAATTTTCCTGGTCCTGACTCTGCTGATCGTGCCAATGCTAAGGCATATGCTGGCCGAGTTACAAATTGTCAAGAATGGTGTGGTGGCTGGTTAGCAGCTGATGGATCATCTATTCCCTTGTTCCAAAAACCAGGCTATTATGGTGAAACTTTCTATGATCGTAAATCAAGGTATTCCTTGAATTGCCAGGTGAGTGATTATTTTCTATCTGAAAAAATTACAACAAATACTTTTGGGTATTATAGGCAATTATTATGCCTCACAATCTTCGTATTGTGGACTATGGGTTGGGCCATCCAGGAAGTGCACATGATGCAAATGCCTTTAGGGGCACTCGAGTCTTTGAGGAGCATGAGACCCTTCTTGCAGATGATGAGTGGGTATGGGGGGACAGTGCCTATCCCATTTTGCCATGGCTTGTACCCCCCTTCAAAAGGCAAAGAGGTGCATCCTTGAATAGAGAGCAAGGAAGCTTCAACTACTATTTATCCAAGGTAATTTTTATTTTTATTTTTATTCTTCATTGGGTTTTACTTGATATCTAGGTTCGGGTCAGAGTAGAACATGCATTTGGTGCACTCAAGGGTCGTTTTCAATCACTGCGTGAGCTACGGATTCCTATCAACTCTGAAAAGGACTTTTTATATGCTCAAAACTGGATCATCTGTTGCCTGATCCTTCACAACATGATCATTCACTTTGAGGAGCAGAGGTATGGATTGGAATCCAGAGAGAGGGGGGCTTCAGAGACTTGGGCAATGCAGGAAGGTCCAACTGGAGATGGAGTTGATGATATAGGAGAGGAAGCAGATGCTAATCGGCCAGGTCAAGCTGTTCGACTCAGGTTGATGCACCAATTGTTGCATTGTCATGAAGAACAACAAATTTGATACAACTACTCATAGAACAGAACCAGAATGCAACTACTCGTAGAACAAAAATACAAAGCGTACGGACAACTTGAAGGTCAGGCTACTCAGAGTCCGCGATTCCTCTCATCTTCAGCTGTAGCCGAAGCAGTTCCACCTGCGCCTTCGCAGCCTCAGTCTTTGCCAGCTGAAGACGAATATCAGCCTCCTTGTCCGCCACCTTCACTTCCTGGAGCCGAATGTCCGCCTCCTTGTTCTTTAGCAAGCGCTCATGCACAGCCTGCGCATTCGCGTTTTCGTGTAACATTTTTTCGCGTTCGAGCTGCGTCAACTTCTCCGCCTTCGCATACTCGACCTTTAATTGGAGACGGCGATTTTTTTCCATCGAAAGCGCAACCTGGCGAGATCCAGGCTCATCTCGACTTGACTCCGCAGAAGCGGCGGACAGCTGTGATTTGATGTCGTCAAGTTGTGATTTGATCCGTTTACCTTTGCCGCGACCAGCCGCGGCGGATGACGTCGACAGTCCCGTGGTCGAGGACACGGGTGAGAAATTCAGCTGGTACGATTTGTTTGACCCGGCGCCAGCGCCGCGCGATGATGCAATGGATGACGGAGCGCGTGAACGATATGATCCCGCCGGAGTCTGTGGCTTTGAAACAGCTGTGTGTCACCATCAATTCCGACATACAAAATATAAGAACGTCTGAGTCCGAGTACTTACCAGCACTGGCCCTGGCAGACATGAGCTGAAACCCGGACAAGCGGGAATTGTAATCGGATGTATCGGCGTATCCGATCGCGGTGTCGTCGGCGGCGTCGAGTTCGTCGGAATCCTGAGTGGGGTCGTCGATGGCCTAGTAAAATTAATATTCTGTAACTTAGTAGCCCGAGATTGATTTAAATAAAGCTTACCTTGCGCTTTTCGGCACGGCGCGAGCCATGCGATTGAGACAAGTCGAGGTCGAGGACATCATTGTCCATGTCGAAGTCGTCATCGGGCCCAGGCCACAGGGGGGGGAAGAGGGGAGGAGGCGGAGGCGGAGGCGGATCTTCGAGTTGCATCTCGTGACCGCAGGGGGGAAAACGGAGGTCAGGCTGAGCCTCGACATCGCTGGCACGAGGGGGGGCGAGGCGAGGGTTGAGGGAGTGCGCCTCAAGATCGCTGGCACGAGGTGGGCCCGGGCTGAGGCGAGGGTCGAGTTGAAGGCGAGGGTCAATGCGAGGGTCGAGGCGGTGCGCCTCGACATCGGCACGAGGGGGAGCGTGAGGGCCTGCTGGGGGGGCGAGGCTGTGTGCC